>CAUYRT010009703.1:0-13670 GCA_963574885.1 Lepilemur ruficaudatus | reverse complement strand
GAGGTCACCATGAACCACCTTGATTGGACAGTTGGGAGCTGCATGACCTGAGTCTTTTGCGCATGTGGGTTCTAGGTCACTTTCCGGTATTTATGGTATTTATGCTGCTTTCCCATGGGCTAGAGAGTGCTCTGCATCTTGTAGCTGGTGTGCCAGGTCTGATTGGCAGTTTTGTAGGGTATTCCCTCCTCCTGCAGGTATGCTGAATTAGGGTAGGGCAGGACCAAGATGGGGGCAACAGTACGCACTTTCGTCCCTAGGAGACTTGGAATCCCTTGCTATCTACCTAACAGAACCAGTAAGTTGCTCATTGGTGATATTCAATTCCATAGATAAGTAGGGAGAAGAGACAGAGTGAAAGGAGTTAACTACTTATATTGATCTTGTAATTACTCCTGTAATTATTTGCTATTTACATTAAATGTAGGAAATACTAGTTTAAAAGTATCTAGGCTGGCTTCCTAGTTTGGTGTGATTTGTACCTCACCAAGTGAAAAAGTGGACTGCAGTGTAAATGAAATGCCATTGTCAGATCTGCCTGAAAAGCTGACACTTTCTGATTGTAAATCCTGGCTGCCTTACATTTCAGTTAAAAATACACTAAAACCACAGTCAAATGATAAGATTGAGCTGATTCCATATAGTAATGACAGCTGGAAAGTAATGACCTTACCCTGCCCCCAGTTGCAGGCAGAATGTTATTGTCATGCAAATTTTTTATTTCCCCGCAAATCAATACAGGACAGTGCTTTCACAGGGGCCCTCATATGCTCTAATTGCATCTCTGGAATAAACAGACTGTGGGTCCAGTTAAATGAAAAGAGCCACAGTACTTCACTATCATACGGCTTAGCTTGTTAAATCCAATTCCTCACTTAAAGAAAAAAAGAAAAAAAAACAAACTGAAATTAGCTAATACTTTATAAGCTTCTTAAGTTCATTTGATTTTATAATCACCAAAATTATTGTCTTATGACAGTAGAATCCCTGAAAAACATTTATTAGAGACAGCTACACATTTGTGATTGCAGTTAACAGCTCGTATTGCACCCATACAATGCAATTTCCTTACTAGAAATACTTCACAAAGATTAAGGAAAATAGTTCAGGTAATTAATTCAATTCATAGGCACAGATTTCACATGACTCAATTGAAAGCAAATGGCAAGATAAAGCAGCCACTCATGCTTAGAAAGACTCTTTTCTTTAAAAGCAATCTGTTTCTCAAGGAAAAATGACAATATAACTATCACTGATCAGCTATAAAAAGCAAAAATCCAAAACATTTAATTTTCTTCCTTCAGGAATATTCTCCTTCAGAGAACCTAATGTAATTCAGAGAGCAAAAGGAGAACTAAGGTGAGACAAATACGTGTTCTAAGACTTAAAAGAGACCTATTATGAGCAAGCAAGTCAGATAACTTTCCAACAAGCATGGAAAAATGGAGCAGTACAAAATTAAGACTTGCCTTAATATCCAACAATAGCCAATAGAGAACTATGAATAATTCAGTACTTGTTTTACTTTATTTTTCAAATGTGGTTTATGGTGTTGTATCTGTAAAAGAAATCCTGTCATTTCATCAAAACAAAGGGTTCCCTTTGCCTCCCAGTGTCAGCAAAGAATAAGAAATCATGTTCTTTGCCATTTCATACAGGATGATGCTCCCTCTTCTTAGCCCTACACATATGGCCCTTCGTGATCTGGCCCATCTCACCAGCCTTATCTCTTACCATTCTGTTCTTTAAACTTGCTCTTCAGCAATTCTGTACTACTTATGCTTCCCCCTTTTTCATACTCTGTTCCCTCTGACTATTATGACTTTCTCCTCCTTGTTCTCTAATGAAAGCCTATGCTTCCCCTCACAAATTCCCCACTCACTCTCTAGAAGGGCAAGGACCAAGACATTCTCCTGGCCATATGCCAGTGACTGGAGCCCACTTTGACTGAAAATCTTCAAATAATCCCATCCCATTCATCTCCAAGACACAGGTACTTTTATTATTTGCATTGTTGTACTTAGCACCCTGTATCACAAGGCATTTGTTTACATGTTGTAGCAGACAGAATAATGGCCTCCCAAAGATGCCCACATCCTAATCCCCAGAACCTGTGAATTTGTCACCTTGCATGGGAAAAAGGGATTTTACAGGTGTGATTACATCAAGAACAATTAGATGGGGAGATTATCCTGGATTATCTATGTGGGCCCAACATAATCACAAGGGTCCTTAAATGGGGAAGAGGAAGGCAGATGAGTCAGAGGAGGAAATATGACAACAGAAACAAGATTGGGGTGATGCAATGTGAGAAAACCTTGACTGGCCATTTCTGGCTTTGAATGTGGGAGAGAGTCATGAGCCAAGGAATGCAGCGGCTTTTGGAAGCTGGAAAAAGTAAGCAAATGGATCTCCCCCTGGAGCCTCTAGAAAGGAACATAACCTGCTGACACCTTGATTTTAGCTCACTGAGACCTATTTTAGACTTCTGACCTCTAGAATTGTAAGATAATAAATTTGTGTTACTTTAAGCCACAAGTTTGTGGTAATTCATTACAACAGCAATAGGAAGCTAATACATATGACCATTTCTCTCACTGGACTAATAAATAGCTCCTTTGGGGAAGAAACTAGATCTCAGTTATTGCTCTATTCCTGTTACCTACATTAGTGCCTGGTATATACACAGCTGGCACTCAATAAATATTTATAGAATAAATTTAAAAAGAATGTCGATGTAATTTTTATCTCTTATATTTTTAATTTAGGTTATGAAAATGTAAATAGAGGATCAACCTTGACAATCACCAGCTAATCATTTTAGCTGGATTTCAACTTGGATTAAAGGCAAGTTAATAGACTCCTAGAATTACACTGATGTGAAAAATTATAGCCGTTATAACCAACACTAATTCAGCATCCAAATTGTAATGTCAAGATCAGTAGAAGTTGACAAAGGAAGTAAGGGAGGAAATATCTCATATTGGTGAATAAAAATTGGTATCAAATTACCTGGTATAAAATGTCATCTTTATCACCTACAAGCAATATGATCTTGGAAGAATTACTTTTTGCCTCTCTGAACTTCCATTTGCCATCCATAAAATGATAGATAGTAGATAAAAAATAAAAAAAGTTGGAAACAATTTCTGCCTTCAGAGGAGACCAACTAACATGAGAAATAGTAAAATATATATAAATATTCCCCATTGTCAATTGTAAAAAATTAAAAATTTAATTAAAAATATATATATAAATAACCCTCATAACCAAAGTAGATCAGTATAGAATCAATAAAACTCAAATTTTATTGAATTGACACATTGGCTAAAAGTAATACCAGGAATTCTAGGAAGGTTTTGATGACCAAGCTGGAGGTGATATGTATGGAATAACTTTTTGGAGGAGAGGAATTTTAAGCATGCTTAGAGGAAAGAATGTGCCATGTGTGAAAGCTGGACAAAAGCACCTGTCGAGTTGTAACAAAGAGCTATGCCTGGGGGAGGAGCATGGCAGCAGTTAGGGGAATTAAGCACATTATCAGGAGTTGGAATAGGACTCAGAGAGCCCCTAAAGTCTCCTGAGAAAGTAACACAATTGTCATGTGTTTATGTATTTGTGAGATGCAGAGGAAATAGAAAAGTTAAGGCGGATGAACCAACAAAGAGATTGCTGTCATATTTCAGACATAAAATGGTAGGTGCCTGACTAAAGCTATAGCAGTGAGAGAAGATAAGGCAATTCGAGAAGCATATCAGAGGAATACATTTGGTGGGGGTGAAAGAAAGGGCATGGTACCACGCTTCATCACCTAACAACGGCAATGCCTCATGCAGAAAATGATGCGCGTTCCAGAAAGTCATCTCAGGCAGAAACATGACCCCACGTTGGACACGGCAAGATTAATGGAAATGCAAATGAGACTCCTTCAGCACTGATTTCAGACCAAACAATACAATGGTATCATGACCTTATGATGGTTGTTTTTCTCCCAGCCTAATTTCTTAAACATATGGGATGGCAAATCACCCTATATTATACCAAGAATGTCTAATCTCCTGTTTTAAGAAAGGCTTTTCTAATGACAAGGACGGTTTCTGAGTAGTTTGCATCATCATTTGAAATAATTTGCCCATACGAACACAGATTATAAACAATTCAGTTATAATCTTAGAAGTAATACCTTAAAGAAGCAACCTTCATCTCCATTGAGCAGGCAAAAGAAAACATACATAAAGCACTCAGGCTGCTTCTTAATAGACTGATTTTATATAGTCGTTTCTGAAAGATGCACATTTTGGGGCCATTGGAAATGCACTTTTAAAAAAATGATTTTTGTTGACTACTGTGACAAAGCAGTGAATTTGTGCTATAGAACAGCCATGAATTATTGGATAATCACACATCTTCTCAGAATAAATAAAATTCTGAATCAATATTGATTTAAAAAGAAAGTCTGGAAGCAAACAAGAACATGAATTGAGTTTGAAGCTTATCACCTTGGGTTTTCTAATATTTCTTTCTAGCCACATTTGTATTTTATTGCTCACAATGAGGCATTAAAAAAAAGACACATGACATACTCTAATTATATTGGAACAACTCCTATTTTCCTTTAGTTTCATAGGTTATACATTTCATTATCTTTCCAGGCCTTTTCCAATACCTCTTAAAAAAATAACAATTTCACAACCAAAGATGGAAAATGAACAGCATATTTATTCACCCTAAATATACAAATAAGGGACTTCATCTTGCCTTTCTGTATGCAGAGTTCAGGCAATAGCACAGTAAATGAATAAAGGTTGGGGAAAATGATAATTTTCACCATTATAAAAATACAAAAATTAACTTTTGTAGAGAAGGAGAAAATTGTCCTTAAAGTTACAATTCAGTGAAAGACTTTCCGTGAAACTAAAAAGTAAATGCTAGTAAAGAAAAATAGCAAGAATTTGTCACCTTATCACAAGTGCATAAAGCAGTTTGGTGGCTGGTGATAACATCTCTCCTGTTTCCTTGTATCATCCACAGGTTATTGATGAGAATGAAAGTAAACTGCTTATCAACTTTGACTTTTGCCACAACTCAAGAAGATAGAAGATAATAATCAGTGGAAAAGCATCCCTATTCCTGGGCCTGAAGTGAAGGAAAGAAAACATGTCCTAGTGCATAATTTCTACCCACAATGCATCATGATCCAAAAATGAAAACTACAGGTGGCGTATAATATTAGAATCTCTATCACATGGATGCCTCTACTTATAGGGTGATTGAGGAAAAACTGTAGTAAACTATTGTTTCTCACCAGTGGGTCAGGCCAGTCACTTTGGAATTGCAAACAGAGTGGTGGTGGGTGGGAAAGTCACAGATCAAGATAATGACTTGAACTAGATGCCTGGGGGCTTATCTCATTCCCTTCTGGAGTACTAGCTCCCTGGATGAAGTCAAAGATACAATAGCCTGGATTGTATACTTGTAAATTCTATTGAGCATATGGGAAGTAGAAACACTCATGAATTTTTTTTCCTCACAAAATGGATTTTTCACAGACAGAGTGAACATATTATGAACTAATTGTCAAAAGAAAACTTTGGGATTACTTCTTTTATATACTACATAGATTTAGAAGAGGGAGTGAAAGACTAGAGAAGGGAAATCTAGCATTTAAGACAAGAATTTGCCTCATATTCTGTCATGATATCAGTAGTACAAAACTGTGAAGATAAATCTGTATGAAAAACTATACTTGTTAGCTGCAATTCCAAAAGTATAGTAGATTAATATCTCTCTCCCTCTCTGTAAAAATAACTAAGAACCCTGGATCTAAAGCTTAAAGAACATCTATTGCTTTTAGCACTGAAAAGCTGACAAAATAGTGGAGAAATATCAGGCCAAAATCCAGTAAAAGTGAGAACCCAGAGAGAGAAGGATACTACTAAAGCCACTAAAGCCTCAAAGATATTTACCAATTTAGCGAATTCCATGAGTCAGGGGGCAGAAGACACAGCCCAGAGGCTACCCAGGATGGGGAATCAACTAGACTTTCCCTCCATAAAGTTGGAACTTCAAAGAGCTACACCCTCAGAATCAAACCCATCATACACTTAAGAAAATTACCTTGGCACTGAGCAGAAAGATGAGGGGAATATGTATGTGAAGTAATCTAAATTGGATTCAATCTGCAGGTGCTCCTAGAAAACTGACAGATGACAACAAAAGACCACTGTTGGGATGCACCTTTATTCTAAGCAATCCCATAAATAATTTTCCAAAGAAAATACACAGCTCACAATAAAAACATTAAATAAGGAAACAAGACACTATGAAAGAACTAGATCATCAACAAACAGAAATAGACCCACAAAGTCTTTAGGTATTTAAATTATTAGTCCCAGATTATATAAAACAACTGTTTATTGTTTTTCAGAAATAAAAGAAAAACTTGAAAATAAATGTGAAAAACTATAAAAAAATTACCTAGTGGATTTGCAAATGGAGCAAATTGAATCTGGAAATGAAAACCATAATAAATGAAATGTAAAACTCGATGGATAAGTTTGACGTCAGATTAGACACAGCTGAGGAAACAATTGGCAAACTTGAAAATAAGTCAAAATAAATTATTCAGAAGGTGGCATAGAGAAACAAAGGGATAGAAAATATTAAAGAATAGTTGCTACACTAAAGATGGAGTGAGAAGTTCTAACATATATCAAATCAGATTTCCAGAAAAACAGAGATGATAAAGAGAAGCAATTAAAATTAATAACTGCCAATTGGAATTCTGTATCTGGTGACAATATGTTCAAGAGAAAGGGCAAAATAAAGACATTTTCAGGCAAAACAAACAAAAAAAAACCAAAACAAAACAAAAGAAAGAAGTTGCCACCAGCAGGCCCTCACTAAAATATATTGAATAAATATTTCTGACAGAAGAAAAAGTGAGCCAGCTGGAAGACTTCTGATAAATGAAGAAATGCAGAGTAAAGAACTATGGTCGGAGGAGAATGATCACTGACTATATAAAGCAATAAGAATAAAGTCTTGTGGGGTAAAATAAAACTAGAGAAAATTATGGCAATAATAGAATATAATCCAAGAGTTGAAGTATTATAGATTTTTGCATTATGTAGAAAAAGGGTGAAATATTAATGAACTTTAAACTTTTATAACTATGCATGCTATAATTTTTAAAAAGTAGAATCAGCATATTTTAATTGCAGACTAGTAGAGGAAGAAAAATGGAATAAGAAATATTAGTTCACCCATAATTAGGTAAAAAAGAAAAGAAAATTAAACATAGAACAGTGAGAGTAATGAGAAAGCACAACATAAGATGATATAGATTGTTATGGACTGAATGCTGTGTTCTCCCCACTCCCCATTCACATATTGAAGTCCTAACCACTACTATGATGGTATTTGGAATTGAGGGCCCTGAGGCTGGTTAGGTTTAGATGGGGCCATATGGGTGGACCCCCCCACCCCCCCCATGGGATTAGTGTCCTTATCTGGGAAGAAAAAACAAAGTTGTTTTCTTTTTGCCATGTGACAAAACATCAGGAAGATAGCCATCTACAAGCCCCAAATAGGGCACTCCATAAGGAACTGAATCAGCCCACACCTTGATCTTGAACTTTCCAGTCTCCAGAACTTTGAGAAATAAATGTCTATTGTCTAAGTCACTCAGCCTATGGTATTTTGTTATAGTAGCTCAAGCAGACTAAGACATATATAAAGTCAAGTTTATTGACAATTACATTATCTATAAAAAGACAAAATGTGCCTATAAAAGATAACATTGTCATACTGGATAAAATACACATATTTCTTTTAAAACATATTTATATATATATATATAAAATTAAGATAGAAACAGTTTGAAACAAAAGGATGGAAAAAGATAAAGCATGTAAATATTAACCAAAAGAAAGGAGTTGTAGGTAATCTCTAAAAACGGAAATTATAATAAAACACATTGCTAGCAATAAAGACATAATGACAAAAGGTTTAGTTAACCAGGAGGGTGTAACAGTTTTAATTATATGCACTTAATAGCAAAATTTAAAATGTAAATATATAAAACTACAAGAAACAAATCCACAATCATAGCAGAGATTTTAACACACTTTCTCAGTGTTATATCAAATGCTGTGATTGAAGAGACAAAAAAATATCAGTAAGCATATAATTCTTTTCAATAAATGGTGACAGGACAATGGATATTCATAAAGAAAAAATAATAAACTTGGATGCTTGCTTCATATTAGACCCAAAAATCAATTCTAGGTAGAAATGCCAGAAGTGAAAGGTAAAATTGTAAAGCCTTTATGACCTCAGAGAGAGGATTTATCAAGCAGAACACAAAAATACCAGTTATAAAGTGAATCTATATGTAGGGAAACAGATGGAAGGCATTTTCACATTTAAAGGAAGCATCAGGCTTTCTCCCTTCTCTTACATTAGTATCAATAAATGAGTTCTAATGAAAGGGAAAGCATCGCTGCGCTCGGCAAGACGTATGCTCTGATGTTCCCAACTCCACAAGGAGCGACAGATTTTGAGGATGGGACTGAGAGTGGTTGTACTTAGAGTAGTTTAGAAAGCCAAGAGCAGCCACTGTGAGAGGCTCCCATTCCAGTCTTTGATATTCCCACACTATCAAAAAAAGCACTAGTTATAATGAATAATAAATTTACAACAAAAATAAGAAATTTGTGCATGGGAAGACTCGATAAAGAGAGGGAGGAACAAGACAACCATAGAGGATACTCCTTATACCTGTAACACTGAATTAATATATAGAGAATATAGAAAGAACTTCTGTTTAAAAAAAAAAAAGACCAGAAACTTAACAAAAATGTGAGAAGAGGACTTGGATAGGAACTTCAGAGGAGAAAATCCAAATGATCAATAAGTAATGAAGAAGTATCCAATCTCATTAATAATTAAGAATGTGTAAACTAAAACCACAAATACAAATTACTATATATCCTTAAAGATGTACAAAAAATGAAAAACTTGATAATATGGTGTGTTAACAAAGGCATGGTGCAATGGGAACTCTTATACACTGCTAGTGAGAACCAATTGCACATTTCGCATGAGCTGATCCTACGGCCAAGCAATTTCACTCCTAAATATACACCCCAAACTACTGCCTGTGTGCATAAAGATACACATACAACAAGGTTCATAGCAGCATGATTTGTAGTAGCCAAAAATTCAAAACAATTCAATGCTCATTAAAAGTAGAGAAGATACATGAATTATGATATAGTCATACAATAGATATTAAGCAGTTACCTCTTTGTTGGAGGTAACTACTGTCCTGAATTTTGTGATAATTATTTCCTTCCTTTTCTTGTAGTTTACCCTCTCTTATGCCTTCCTAAATAATATAATTTAGTTTAGGCTATTTTTGTCTTTACATAGACAGAATCAGATGATATGTGAATCTTTTTTTATTTTACCTCTTATCGTTATGTTTGTTTGTTAGATTTATACAGCTGTATGTGCTCTCTCTCAGACGCACACATACACACACACACACACACACTCATAAAAATGGAAGAAGATAAAAGACTGCATTCCAAACAAGAAGTCCAAAATAGGACATCAATATTACTTCAGAAACTCAGCCCAGGTTCAGAGACTCAGTCCATTCAGTAAACCAGCTAAGAATCTGTTATTATAGATGCAAAGTCTATGTAACTTTAGGAGTCACTTCTCTAACTCAAAACACAATAATATCTTGACTATATATATATAGTCATATATATCTCATCACATATATATATATACACACACATACAGTCATACAGACATATATGTGTCATCACACAGTTTGTGTTTATTGTCTGCCACCTCTACTAGGATATAAACTCTAAGAGGGCACAGTTTTGTCCATTTTGTTCACTACTGTATGTATGCCCTGCTGCTCAGAAGAGTGGTTCTGTATCATAATAGATGCCGATTAAATATTCGTTATGAACAAATAATTCAATGTGTCTTAGACTTGTCTTTTAAAAATTATTTGTTCTACTACTTTTTATTCACTCTCCAATATAGGCTGATACCAGTTATGTTTTTCCTAATGCTGCTCATGCAACTATTGGCTAGAATGCATCATAAAATTGACTTAAGAAGTATTCTGTTTTCACATTTTAAAAGGCTGACAGCTGGCCAGATTTCCAACTTGCTTTCTGCAGAAAGTTAATGATGATAAAGTCACAAGGCAGGATTACTACATACACTTCCCAAGCACTTTCTAGTCACTTGGGTTGCTTTGGTGATGCTTCTGCTAATAGTCATTCCCTCCTGCTGAGGCAGCTCAGGGTGGGTACCAACTTCAGCCTTAAGATTCACAAGGAAGAAATAATGTGGAGCAAGATGGAACCTATTCTCAACACTTTTCCAAAGATGATTCTTCTTCCATATTTTATTTACCTCAAAGGCCTGCAAATTAACACCTTACCTTTCTCCTACTACAATTTTTTATAATGAGTGAAATATTTTAGAATCCAAATGTAAGTTAGCAAACTTTTAAGCAAAGTTTTCACTTCTAAAGAACACAGTATGGATTCTATTTGTAGAAACACTGTAGTTGTCTGTTTCTTTAGCCAGAAATTCCCCGGACAATTCCAGGACCGTAGGGACGTCCCTTAGAAGACTGAGACTGCATCCTTCAGAAGGGCTTGCAGGAAAGTCAGTACAGTTGTGTGCAGGTGGGTGCTTTAGGCATTCTGAAGATAACTCAGGTTACTGCCCATTCCCAATCATTCCCGAACCTTCTTGATTGGTAGGATACCTGAATAATATATCCAGAAGAGCTTACAAAATCAAATGATCAGACAGTGGCCCAGCTAACACCTCCTAGGTCTTCTTATTCTCCAAGTAATTTGCAGAATTTCTGAGATATCTATTTCTGACTGAGGTCTGTTAGGCAACCCTATGTTCTCAAGTCAAAAGGAGCTCTGGGATCCCTTTTCTGTGCCAAGATAACACCAATCTAAGGAGAACCCACCGTACCTTCTCCCACTTAGGCCAACATGAAAATCAGTAGAAGACCCAGAAATATTTCTCCTTTATGTCCAAAACATAGACCTATTTCTCAATGTCCATTTTGCCTCTACTGTGTGTTATCAGTTGGAGTCATAAATGAAAGGTTGGTAAGATGTGCTCACTTATTTAGTAATATACATTTAGTCAAAACTTTTATATTATGGTATTCTCTACATTTAAACAGCAAAAATTTCCCATGCACATTCTAATTTGTGAAAGTGTTACAACAAAATAAAACCAAGGTTGATGTACATGAAGAAATAATGAGCTAGTAACTTATTTAACAGATAACTATATAAAACAATTATAAATTGTACAAATATGTAGCAGAAAGAAAGCTAAATGAGAAACAGAAAGTTTATATTCTAGTTGTATGTTTTTGACTCAATATGTAAACTTGAAAAAATAGTTTTTCCTTCACAGTTTCTGTGAAAGAAAGGATATAATCCATACACTACTTATGCTACAGCTGAAAAAATCAAATGAGATCATGATGTAAAATCATTTATAAAATGTATGAGATAAATGTATTATGATTATCATTATTACTGTTACATATTAAAAAATACATGTGAGACATTTGACACATTATGGGTCCTCAAGAAAAATTAAAGTCATGAATCATATAACAATGTTTCAGTCAATGACAGACCACATATACGACAGTGGTCTCCTAAGATTACAATGGAGCTGAAAAATTCCCATTGCCTAGTTACTGCATAGCCATCCCAATGTCTGCAGTGTAACACACTACTCATGTGTTTGTGGTGATGCTGGTGTAAACAAACCTACTATGGTGTCATGCATATAAAAGTATCACGAATACAAGTATGTGTAGTACATAATACTTGATAATGATAATAAATGACTGTTACTGTCTTATGTATTTACTATACTATATTTCGTATTATTATTTTAGAGTGTACTCATTCTACTTATAAAAGAAAAAGTTAACTGAAAAACAGCCTCAGACAGGTCCTTCAGGAGTTATTCCAGAAGAAGGCATTGTTATCATAGTAGATGACAACTCCATGCATGTTATTGCCCTTGAAGACTTTCCAGTGGGACAATAGAAGACAGTGATACAGATGATCCTGATCCTGTGTAGGACTGGGCTAATGTATGTGTTTGTCTGAGTTGTTTTTTTTTTTCCTCATCATGGAGTCCCAAGACATGTCCGAGTTTTTAACAAAAAAATTTAAAAAGTAAAAAAAGAAAAAATTAAATTTTGAAACAGAAAAAAGTTTATAGAATAAAGATATAATGAAAATATTTTTATATAGCTGTACAATGTGTTTTAAGTTGTTACCACAAGTCAAAAAAGTTAAAAAAATCAAAAAGCTTATAAAAGGAAAAGAGTTACTATAAACTAAGATAGCTTATTATATATATCATATATTTTTTATGAATTTAGTGTAATGTAAGTGGACAGTTTTTATAAAGTCTAGGGTAGTGTACAGTAATGTTTTAGGCCTTCATATTCACTCACCACTCACTCACTGACTCACCCAGAGCAACTGCTGGTCCTGCAAGCTCCCTTCATGGTAAGCGCTTTCTACAGGTGCACCATTTTTTATCTTTCATATGGTATTTTTATTGTAACTTTTCTATATTTAGATATGTTTATATACATAAATACTTACCATTATGTCACAATTGCCTACAGTATTTAGTAGAGTAGCATGCTATACAGGTTTTTTTACTTTTATTTATTTATTTTTATAGTTCAAATATTTATTGTTATAAAAAGATATACATGGTTCATTGAGTACAAAAGCAATTTCCTAACTGAGCATATAATTCCAGTTTTATGAATATACACTGTTATCTTCTATATTATATCTATACACATACTGAAACATCTCTGGAAGCTTATATGCTAAAGCATCATAACAAATACTTCTTAATTTACATATCATGCCTTTACTCCATTTTAAGTGTACAATTAAGTGATTATTAGTAAATTTACCAAGTTGTACAGCTATTCACATAAATCAATTTTAGAGGATTTCCTTCCCCCTATTGAAACCCCTACTACCCAACCCTAACTACATTTCAAGCATGCCCCTCCCCTCCAAGGTGCTCACCACATCCCTCAGATGTGGGTCTCCCCCCCTCTCCCTGAATCCTAATGAACACCACCATCATTTGAGCATCATAGTGTTAATCAGTCAGTACCAGTTTGATGGCGAGTACATGTGGGGCCCATTCTTCCGGTCTTGTGTCACCTCACTTTGAATAATGGGCTTAAGCTTAATCCAGGATAATATAAGAGGTGCTAACTCACTGTCGTTTCTTAAAATTGAGTAATATTCCATTGTAAACATATACCAAATTTTAATAACCCACTCATGAATTGACGGGCATTTGGGTTGTTTCCACGACCTTGCAATAGTGAATTGTGCTGCCATAAACATTCGGGTGCAGATGTCTTTATAATAGAATGTCTTATGCTCTTTTGTGTAGATGCCTAATAATGCTATTGCTGGATCGAATGGTAATTCTATTTTTAGCTCTTTGAGGACTGTATAGGTTTTTAGCCTAGGAGCAATAGGCTATACCATATAGCCTAAGTGCATAGTAGGCTACACTATCTAGGTTTGTTA
>CAUYRT010009702.1:0-26768 GCA_963574885.1 Lepilemur ruficaudatus | reverse complement strand
ATTGCCCTTGCCCCCCTCCCCTCTCCAGTCAGAGCCTCAAGCCTGACCATCCCCCAGACGCTGCACACCGCACTCATTATGTATGTATGTACCCATCCCCTCCTCCTTCCTCCTGTCTGCCCGGCACCCAATAAATGTTGTTCCTGTGTGTCCACTTAGGTGTTGATCAGCTAATACCAATTGGCTGGTGAGTACATGTGGTGCCTGTCCATCCATTCTTGGGATACTTAGTAGAACGGGTTTCAGCTCCATCCAGGAAAATACAAGAGGTACTATATCACTGTTGCTTCTTATAGCTGAATAGTACTCCATGGTATACATATACCAAGGTGGCTGAGTCTTTGAATCCCGACTGCTGGTTACCATCTCTTGTGACCTTGGGCACATCTTCACCTCTGCATTAGTTTCCTTACCTACAAAATGAAGATCAAAATAGCCCTGTTGTTCAGAGGTACAAAAATTAAGATATAAAACAGTCCGGATATAACAAGCGCAGAAAGCAAACAATGAACCATTACATAAGGTCTTCATGGTATTTTTTTTTTCTAAAAAGCCCCCCAAAATGCACAGAAGACCATCTGGAAGGCTCCACAGCCAAACGTTAAGAGGGATGATGTCTACGCTGTAGATCAGCATTGCTGTTTTCCTTATCTGAATTTTCTAATTTTTCTGTAATGCATGTGTAATAACAAAATGAGTTGTTTTAATTAAAAATGGGACAGTGAGTCAGTGCTCATGAAAGCACTTTGTAAACTGTCAAATGATCTATAAATTAGCTCTTGTTACGGTCGTTAGAGTAATTATTATTGTCATTGCTAGTCGGCTACCACTTGGAATTTCTTTCTGCCCCAAATCTCCTGCCTTGACCCATGGTGGGAGTGCACACACGGTTACCTTCCTGTGGGTCCCGCCAGCTCTTTCTCCACTGACGCCTGGCTGGCTGCCCTCTATCTGCTGTCACCTCCCAAGTCAGGGCCGGCATCACCTCTCGCATCATCTCTGCGTTACCCTTAAATTGGGCGCGACTCTTCCAGCAGCAACCTGAGTGATCTGCCAGAAATGATCAAGTGTCTCCACTGCCTCAAAACCCTCAATGGCTTCCTGTTGAACTTGGTGTAAAATCCACACTGCGCCTTGGCCCGCGGGCCTGGGGGTCTGTGGCCACTAATAACCATCTGAAATCCTTCAGTGAGCGTGTTCTCTGGTCAGTCAAGCCTCTGCTTTGGCAGAATCCAAGTCCAGGGACCAGGGTCTCATCTGTGTTGCTGCTGTGTCTTTCCCAAGCACAGCGCTTGGCACATGGTCAACATTCAGAAAATGTTTGTGGGGTGAATGAAGCACATGGTGACACAGATCTGGGGGATGTACGCCGTGGCCACAGAAGTGGTCGGGGAGGGCCCAATGGCGAACTTGACTCCCGTGGAATTTTTGTATCTCCCGTGGAGGTGAGGTATCAAAATTGCCATGTAAGAGAAAAGTTATTCTCGAAAATCCATTAAATCACTTTGAAACTGCTGGAACTGGGATCATTGGAAGCTCAAAAGGCAAGAATTAACTTCTTAGCTTTTCTGGGCATTTGGGCTGTGGGCTCCGGCACCAGGAACAGGGTCAACAAAGGGATTTCATTCCTTTTTTGGAGGTGCTAAGTGGGCGTGGATGGATTTATGCAAATGTGCCTCTGATGTAATGTGTATGCAATGTAACGAGCATATGATAGAACGTGCCTGGGATGTGAGGGGCGCACGATGTAACATGCCTAGATGTAACAGGCACACGATAGAACACGCCTGGGATGTGACGGGCACACGATGTAACATGCCTAGATGTAACAGGCACACGATAGAACGTGCCTGGGATGTGACGGGCACACGATAGAACGTGCCTAGGATGAAATGGCCTATGGCGAACTTCTCATGACTTACCCCTCCCCCCTCTCTACTCCTTTGTTCCCACTCAGGAGGCAACCTTTCCAAGCAGGACTGGACCATCCAGTGGCCCGCCACGGAGACGGGGAAGGAGAACACTCCCGTGTGCCCCCCGGAGCCCACCCCGTGGACACGCACCCACCTCTCCCAGAGCCCCAGGGTGCCGTCCAAGTGCGCCCAGCACTTCTGTCACACCAGCCCCACTCCCGGGGCCCCCGTGTACACGCACGTGGACAGGCTCACCGTGGACCCCTACCCGGGCCTGTGCCCGCCACCGCTGCTGGAGTCGGGCCACCGTTCCCTGCCCCCGTCGCCCCGGCAGCGGCACGCAGTCCGCAGCCCGCCGCGCACGCCCAACATCGTCACCACCGTGACCCCGCCGGGCACGCCGCCCTTGAGGCGGAAGAACAAGCTGAAGCCCCCGGGCACCCCGCCGCCCGCCTCCCGCAAGCTGATACATTTGATCCCGGGGTTCACGGCGCTGCATCGGAGCAAGTCCCACGAGTTCCAGCTGGGCCAGCGCGCGGAGGAGGCCAACACGCCCAAGTGAGTGCAGCTGGTGGGTGTGCGGGGCGGGCGGGCCCCGGGCTGGGACGGGCGGGCTGTCTCGGGAGCCCAAGGCCGCCCAGGCCAGGCAAGCGGGGAGCCGCGGAATGAAAGGTGGCTTTTCACTGAGGGTTCTGAGAAAATGAATAGAATGGAATTTCCCAGAATTGGCCATTTATAAAATACTATTAATCCTCTAGAGCAGTGGTCCCCAACCTTTTTGGCACCACGGACTGGTTTCATGGGAGACAATTTTCCCACCAACACGGGGGATGGGGTGGGAGGTGCAGGGCTGGGGTGGGGGGAGGCGGAGCTCAGGCGGTGATGCGACTGATGGGCAGCGGCTGTAAATACAGAAGAAGCTTCCCTTGCTTGCCCACCGCTCACCTCCTGCTGTGCGCTGGGTTCCTGAGTTTCCTGGAAGACAATTTTTCCATGGCCTGGGGGTTGGGGACCCCAGCTCTAGAGTATGGTTTGGCAAACTATGGCCTAGGGGCTAGATGTGATAGCCTGCCTGTTTTTGTAAATAAAATGCATTGGAACATGTCTCTGTTCATTCCTTTATGTACTGTGTCTATGGCTGCTTTTGTGCAGCAGTGGCAGAGTTGAATATGGCTGCAAAAGCCAAAAATATTTACCCTCTGACCCTTTATAGGGAAAGTATGCTGTCCCCTACAGAGTCCAGCCTAGCCCTGCCCCTAGAATTAGGATGTGAAGTATCTGCTAATATTAACCTTAAATTTTCTAGTAGCTACGTTAAAAAGAATTGACACGAACAAGTGATATTAATTTTTATATGCCATTGAATCTACTATATCAAAAATGTTATGCTAACATAGAATCAGTGTAAAATATTATTACTGAGATATTTTGCATTGTTTTTTTCTATACAAAGTCTTTGAAATCCAGTGTGCATTTTATGCTCACGGCTCATCTCAGTTGAGGGTAGAAGGAAGCAGAGGGCACTGGGGGTGTTGACCGAAGACCCCTAGGGGTAGGGGAGCCAGGCATGGGGTGCAGGTGCCACTCACAGTTAGGCAGGTTGCAGCCCTATTCGCGGTCACTAATTGCGGAAACAACCCAAGTGTCCATCAGCAGGTGAATGGATGACACAATGCGGTGTATCCGTAGGATGCGATATCATTCAGCCTCAGGGAAGGAACTTCTGGTACATGCTATGTCATGGGTGAACCTTGGCAACAGTATGCCAAGTAAAATAAGCCAGACACAAAAGAGCAAATATTGTATTAATATAATTCCACTGATATGAGGTACCTTGCAAATTCATAGAGGCAGAAAGTAGAACGGTGGTTGCCAGGAGCTGCTGGGAGGGAAAATGGGAAGTCATCATTTAATGAGTGCAGAGTTTCAGTCTGGGATGATGAAAACGTTCTGGATGTGGAGAGTGGTGATGATTGCACAACAGTGCGATGTACTTAATGCCACTGAATGGTACACTTAGAAATGGTTAAGATGGTAGATTTGATGTTACGTATATTTTACCATCATAAAAAAAAAAGATCTGGCATGGTGGCTCATACCTGTAGTCTCAGTTACTCAGGAGGCTGAGGCAGGAGGATCGCTTGAGCCCAGGAGTTGGAGGTTACAATGAGCTACAATGACACCAGTGCACTCTACCTGGGGCAACAGAGTGAGACTCTGTCTCAAAAAAGAAAGAAAAAAAATAAGTTATATAACACTGTAGCTTGGGTTCTGGAGAGTTCTTCCAAAGACCATGACAAGGCAAGGCCACCCCTGAGTTGAAACACGGTGTTCCCTCCCAAAAGGAGAATAAACACACGACAAGGGAGCGCCTGCGTGGCCACTGGGAGCCATGCAGCGCTCTCTCCGAGCACAGCATGACCTCAGACCACATCCACCCAATTACTTGGAACCACAGCAGCAAATCACTTTTGGATTTCTCTGCAATGTTGGCCTCTATGGATGTTTTCTGTTCCCTGCCTGGGGACAGTGAGCCGGGCTGGAATCCTTAGCCTATGCCTCCTGCCTTCCTGAAATGACTGTAGTCAGTGTGCCTCCCTCGATGGAGGCTAGAATAGTGCTGCCCAGTGTTTCCAGCAGTGGAATCCAGGGAATCTAAGTCTTGGAGGTGATCTGGGGACAAAAATACCTGGTCCAATAAATTTAGACAATGCTTTGTAATCTGGTCCCCTCCCGGGAATTCAGAAGACACATGTAAAATGATCCAGGATCACATAAGAGTGATGCACAAGAGCATGGCATGTGGAATGAGCCCGGGGAGACTTGGGGCAGTATCTTGCTGGGAGGGGAAGTTCAGAAAAGTTCTGAGGTCTCCCAATCACTGAGGAGCTCACATGGTGGCAGAATCCAGACATTCATGTCATTTTGATTTCCTTATGGTTGCATGCATGAGGCTGGCACATGGGAGAGAGAGAGACAGAGACAGAGACAGAGACAGAGAGAAGGGGGAAGAGAGAGGCAGGGAGAGAGGGAGAGGGAGGGGAGGATTCTGAGAAAGCAGACAACATGGTAGGTGACAGACCACTGGCAACCCTGCAGGGCTTCCCCCTCCGTCAAACTGACCACAGTTTTCCATGCACTTTGACTTCTCTGAACCACGTGTCCGGTCCTGCATTTGCTGTGGGTCGCAGGGATTCTCGTGTCAAAGTTACACACCTGCACCATGAACTGTTGGAGCATTCAGGATACCTCAAAATCAGGAAAGGTCCAGGCCACTTCCTTTTTTTGTTGTTGTTTTAATTCTCCTGATGTATTTAAATAAATGTAAAATAAGGCTACCAAACTCATGGTCTACATAAATGCCAACATTTTACCATCAACGTTGTAAGATGCACGGCTTATTTCAATGCGGTCGTACCACCCCCGTGCCTGGACACGAGGCTCCGTTTGGAAACAGTGCAAGAGATGAGGCAAGACCTGGCCGGTGGCCCTCCCAGCTCCTCCCTGGGGTGGGTCCAGTGCACATTTCCTACGCATAAATCAGAAAGTCACAGGTTCTTTACGATGGAGGCACGAGACTGAGATGTGTGATTATTCGTCACAATTAGCCCTGTTGTATGTTCAGCTCCATGCAGCTATTCGTACCTTTTGATGTTAGAACTTGGAAACACAGTGATGAAAGAATTCTATTGCATTGCATCCTCCAAGCTTTGCAGTCTTTGGGGGTTTTGCTTTTATTTTTGCTACGGTGGAACTCTAAGACTGTACATTTGATGGGAGTTTAGTGGTTGGGAACACGGGGGCTTGGCTTCAGATGGTCAAAGTTTACATCTTGGCTCCACCGTTTGATGGCTGTGGGTCAGAGCAGTTCTCCCCTTGTGGGATTGTTGTAGGTATTAAATCAGAGGGTTAGCACAGTGCCCCGCACAGAGTAGGTGCTCAATTGTAGGTATAGTATTTTTGCATACATCACGAGTATCTCTTCATTTCATTAAATATTCTTCCTCTACATTACTTTTAATATTTACATAATATAATACGTATGACTGTACCAAAATATACACAATCATTCCCCTACGGTTTGAGACTTAGGATGTTCACATTTCTCTTCCTTATAAAAAGTACCACAATATTTCCTGGATAGAGCTTGAGCCCATCCTCCAAAGTGAGGTATCATAAGAATGGAAGAACAGCACCACAATTTACTTGCCATCAAATTGGCACTGACTGATCAACACTAAGGTGCTCACACAGTAGTAATATTCTTTGGAGGTTGGGGGGTTGGGGTGAGCATTGTAGGGGGGAAAGGGCACACCTCAAATCATGGTTTGAGTGTGGCAAAGTCATAACATGTAACAAAAATGTTTGTACCCCAGAATATCCTGAAATGAAAAAAGAAAAAAAAATGTATCACAATAAATACCATTATAGCCAAATGTTTGTACATCCATGACTATTTTAAGACGCATTTCTAGAATTTTAATTTCTGAGCCCCAATTTTAAAGTAATTGTCACACGAGACCCAGGCTTACTGCTGAAGTTCTCTTGATTAGATATTTCCTAGTCATTAATAATGAAGAGTAAACATTCTTGAAGCTTTATCCACTTTTCCCTTGAGCCTCTCAAAGGGATTTGACCTTTGTGAACTTCCCTGATTCAGCTGAGGTTTCACACTTGATAAGTGGTTCAGGAACTTGGACATGAAGAAAACATCTGCCCTCAAGTTCATTGTAAGTGCAACTGCTGTTCGTTAAGCTCACAGGAGGACACAGAACGATGCATTGTAGGGACAGCCATGCACCGTGGAGCTTGTCCTTGCAGGTTCCCATCCAGGGCTGTTTCTGTTCATCTTGCTTTTTGTGCTGGAGATTAATGCCCCATTTCTTGGCAGGACCTCTTCTGCCTGATTCAAGCATTTCCTTGGGTTATGGTGGCCTTTCCTGTTTATCTCCCTCAAAAAGGACAACCTTTTGCACCAAGCCCGGGCTGCCTTTCTCAGCATTGCTAAGCCTGGTCTGCAGCCACCTAGAAAATCCATTCATTCCTCCCCTATCCCATCCCTTCCTATGGGGCAAGATGGCTTGGCTTCCCCACCGCAGGTGAGCCTGTGCCCTGCTGGAGCAGAGTCACGTCATTTAGGAGTAAGAGTCTTAGATAAGTTTCTGAGTTTGCAATCCCAAGCACACATCTGTTTCTGACCCTGTTGTGCTTAAATTACCACTGGATCCTTGCTGTGCTAGCTCATGAGATGTCGGAGAACAGAACGCTTTCTCCCCCTCCACTTGCATCCGTGGAATCCGGCTTTCCTAAGCAACAATGCATTTGGAAACAGAGAATCCTTTGTACTTTGTATTGTTCCATGGCCACAGCATAATTATTCTGTGCTTTCTCTCTCCCACAGGTGAAGGAACTAAAGATGCAATTTATCCCAAGATAAATTTGTGAATTTTAAAGATCTTGTTTAGGGAATGGCCCTAGGCCAACTTGCATTTTTTGTGCATCTTTAGGCTGCTTTCTGCCTGCCTCTGTGTTGTCCACAGAGAACATCTTCCAGGGATCTGGACATGATATAATGTCAAATGGGTATCTATAGAGGGGTCTGTCATGGAAGTAAAACTGGCTTTTTCTGTTTCTTCCTTTCTCCCTTTTCTTCCTCTTCCCTCTCCTCTATTTACATCTCTTTCCCTCCCCCCTCCTCCCTCCCTCCCTCCCTCCCTCCCTCCCTTCCTTCCTTCCTTCCTTCCTTCCTTCCTTCCTTCCTTCCTTCCTTCCTTCCTTCCTTCCTTTCTTCCTTCCTTCTTTCCTTCTCTTCTCCTTTCCCTCCCTTCCCTTCTGCCTTCTTTCCCCTCTCTGCTTGCTTTTTTAATAAGCTGCTCTCACCCAAGATCAGAACAGTCTAGACGAGTCTAGATGAGGCAGTAACTTTAGTTTTTAGGACCCTTTCTTTCAGACCAGCTGTGTCCAGGCCTGGCCAAGAACTCCCACGCGGGCTTCTGGCTACCAGGAAACAGGAAAGGCTTCGTTTCTAGCGTAAACACTGTCCAGATATTGACCAGCACCTGGTGGGATAGATGCTCCAAAGACAACTTCATTACCTGGACAAGTGCCGGGTTCAGACTCACCTCTCCTTTTCTCTCTGGGGAGTGTGAATAATGGAAAAATGGGAATCAGAGGAACCGGTTTTAAATTCCAGCCCTGGCGTTCACTAGCTGGGCCCTGGAGGAAGCATTGTAAACTCTCTAAGCTTCAATTTCTTCACATAGAAAGTGTTCATAATGATTTCTCTTAAATAAGATGCTATATGTGACAACATTTTGTTAGCCATAAAAATGCAAAAAGGGTTTCCTTCCTCTTCCAGAGTCTGTGGGGATTCTACTGTCAGGGACAACAGTGATGGTCTGTTGGATGAAATCCAACTGTCACCTACTGGCAGTATTCTTCCCCAGTGCTGGGGCCACACAGATGTGTGTGACATGGACCTCCCTGCAGGAGCACACAGCCTTGTCAACAGGATGAGGTAGGATTCTTGAAAGTGGTACCAATGTGCCTGGTGCTGGAAAAATGGATGTTTTAGAACATTTTCCTTCCCTTTAATGGAAAAAGAAATATGAACGCCTAAATATGTAAAATGTGTCAGTATCTTTCATGAGAAAAGCAAATGAAATGATAGTGTCTATGGAAGCACGGTGGAGAAGGTGCGGACACAATTTGAAGCACCGAAGGATGCAAGATGGCCCAGGCAGAGCGCGGGCTCTGCAGCCAGAATGCCTGGTTGGAACCCAGCCTCTGTTGTTACTTTGCAATGTTTCTTAAGAAAGTCACTCAATGTCTTGCTGTGCCTCAGTTTCCCCCTCCTCTAAAAGAGAATGATAGTGGTGCCCATTTCACAGCATTGCTGTCAGGATTTAATGATTTGATTCATATAAAATGTTGAGGATGATGCCTGGCATGTGGTAAGCACCAAGTAAATATGAGCTATTATAATTATTATTAACGTCAATGACATGGAGGATTTATAGCTGCTGAGTTGCTGGAACATGGTGCAGCAGAACAGCACAGGGGTTGGTAATAGCCAGTCTGATCAGATTTAACTTCCTCAGTGAAGTGTCCAAGTTTTCATCTTTCATATCTGTAAAAGGGCGGGGGTAGTTAATAATAATACAAAATGTTATTTGGTGACTATTTTATCTGATTCTTATGGCAAGGAGCCCAGCGGGATACTCTCCAGGGCACTGCAGACACAGCACTCAACACAGATGCTGGGGTGGCTGAGGACAGGACTACTAGAAGGGACAGAGGAAACCAGGAAGGCATTTCCTCAGCTGGCTCCACGAGGAGGCAGAGAGCTGAGCCCAGATGGGTGGAGACAAGTGTGTTGGAACCTGGTAGATGGGGCCAGTGGAAAGCAGCAGTGACCTGCGCTGGTGCCAACAGCCAGCAGGGCTTCCCAGGCTTGGTTGCTGGAGATGGGAGCAGGGGACAAAAGAGACAGAGGCCAGGAGAGCAGGTCCGGGAACATGGAGCTCATGGAGTGGGGAGCTGATCAGATTGGCCCTGTCTAGCTAGAAGAAAATCCATCCTCCTCCCCCACCAAGCCCCGTTTCCTCTGAATCTTTAGCTCTTGGATCAGAAATAATCTCAGATGTCTCCGGGCTTAGTCCTGGCCTGAGAGGCAGCAGCCGGTGTCATGCAACCTTCAGAGTCTGACCATGGCAGCGCCCAGGGAGGGGCTGTCTGGAGAGGTTGGGAAAACCATGCTGTGTGGTCCCCAGCCCCTGCACAGACCCTGTCAGAAGAGGATGCAGAGAGGCTCCTCCTCCGTCTTCCTTTCTCTCTCCCTCTCCCTCTCTCTCTCTCACACACATACACCCTGTTTTGTCTGGTAAAACTGAACCACACTTGCACAGCACTGCAGCCCGCCCTGCATCTCACCTCACTTTGGGTCCCACAGCAGAAGGGAGCTGAAAGGAAATTAGGCCCTGTCTAACCCGAGATGACAATCTGGCTGCACAACGAAACACCAGGGAAGGGAAGCATTGGAAATTGCCTGTACCTGAGCCCATCCCAGACCACGGGCCCAGGCTGGGTCGTTTGCAGAGCTCTCCAGTGACTCTGAAGAGCAGCCAGGGCTGAGAACCACTGCTGGGAAAGTGAAAATGACCTAAGCAAAGGGAGAATGGAGAGATGTATTTGGAACGGAGAGATGTGGCTGTGAGCAGAAGAGGAGAGAGCGCCCCTGAGAGCCCCTCGTGACTGGGGAGCCCAGTGAAACACAAAGTGTCTAAGGCAGTGGGGGGACTTCCCCAAACCCTACAGGTCGCTACCCCTGACAAAAGAGACGGGAAAATTGCCAGAATTCCGGGAAACTCATTCAATGAAACCTAGGCCCTTAGTCTTGGAGCCCCCACCTAGGAGCAGTTCCAGTGACAGAGGACTCTCCGAGAACCGAAGGGTGGGTGTGCCTCGAAGAGCGTGAGGAATCCACGCCTTCCCCTGCCTCCCTCTCCAAGGGCTTCCAGTCACTCTCCCAGCCTCTCCGCCTGACAGGTTAGAATGTTTCCAATAGAGGTTTGTTTACTTGAATCGAATTATCTCATGAAGTTCAACATTCAGTAACAACTAATTAAGGGCACATTAAAGACAGAGCCGGAAGAACCCATTTCCCTAAATTTCATTCTAATGTGAGGCCAGTGTGGTAAGTTGGGGTGGGGTCTAGGCAAACAGGTCAGGTAGCAGAGACCTTTCCAACCAGGGGGTTAGAGCAAGGGGATTTGATTTGGTAATTCTGAACATTAGCTTCTCTGGCGTGACGCTGTGAGAGATTACCTGCGCAATGTTTGAGCTCCTTAAAATGATGATGTTGATTTAAAATGAAACCTATCTGCATACATACATGGCTATGCACATAGACCCTTCACACAGTATATTTCATCTCCACAGAATTCACTGGAAGGGGAGAGCAGGCACTGAGAGCCTGTGGGACCTCTTTGCTATTACACAGGCCGACACTTCCAGCAGGAACAGCCTTGGCATGCCAGGTTTTGGGCATATCCAAAGCACTTCTCCTGCCGATTCCAGGTTCCCCACGCCCTGCAGGGCCTCTCAGGATTACTCTCTCTGGGAAAGTACACAGAGCTGGACACTGTCTCTTTAAATAGTAGAGGCTGAGAACCTCTCAGGCCACCATGACATATCCTAGCATTGGACCAGCCCCCGAATAAACTGGAAAGACGCCTGGTCTGGCTTCAGTCACAGGGAGCACCACCAGGGAACATCTCGGAGAGCCCGGTTGGAAGCAGAAGGATTAGCGTCTGTCAGCTGCGGGTCTCTGGCTGCCCTGCGGGGAGGGCATTGCCATAGCATCCCTTGCATTTGACTGCAAAGAAATCTACTTGGAGGAAGGGGTTACGTTGTTTGGCCTGGTGAGTTTTATTGGCAAACTGTGCCTCTGGGTGGTATGGGCTCATGCTTTACAGAGAGCTGCCGAAGTCCCCACTCCCTGCAAACAGCAAATGGAAAGGATTGCAGTGGAGACAGTGCATTTGGGTTGGAATTGACTGGAGAGCCAGTCAGAGGATTTTTAAAATCCTTGCTTAAGAGCTGGATATATACTCTGGCTGGGGGGGCAAGGGGTCTGCCTGAGAGCATCCAGAAACCCTAACACGTCTAGACTGGAAGGAGAAAGGGTTGGCAATAGCTGTGTGCACACAGCTGGCAGGTGGTCTTGGTGAGCAGGGTAGGGAGAAGCTGCCACCTGTAGCAGAGCCCTGGGTGTGGCTGGGCCTGGTCAGCATGCGCATGCGCTGAGCAGCATTTTCGCTTCCACCGCTGGGAGCCAGGCGGGGAGCCAAAGGCAGTGAGGGACGGATGGGTCCACCTGTCTGGCAGCTTATGGTGCGGCTGTGACCTGGGTGGTTATTGATTAAAAAATTGGGTTCAAAGGAAAGGAGGAAGGGAGCTGTGTCTTACAATATGTGCACTTCTTTGGATGTATATTATATTTCATTAAAAAGTTTATTTAAAAACAGGAAGGGAAGTAAATCCAGAGTTAAATATGCTAATATTTGTAAAGTGCTTGCATAGAACAGTACTGGGTATGCACTGATCACATAAATTTTGGTTAAATTTAAGTCCAAATGGCATAAAACAACACCATAATTTCTAGAGCAAATCTGACCTATAAAATGACCCATGGAGGAGAGAGAACACTTCCATTTCTTTAGTCTTTTCTTTCTACTTGCATATGCACTTCCATATAACTACAAACGCACATATATAATTATAAGAGTCATAATCTATTTTAGTGCAGAAGTGGCCAGGGCTTCCTTGAAGGGTTGACTTGAGGGTTAAATGTGATATAATAATAGTAGTGACAATTTGGGCACTGGCCCTCGTTATGTCCCAGACACTATGTTAACTGCTTTGCACACGTTGTTGTCTCCTTTAATCATCAGCAGCAGGCATTATTAGTGCCTTTTGCACCTGAGAAAACCAAAGCTTATTGAACTTCAGCAATTGCTCAAATTCACAACAGGAGTAAGATCAGGTTTGTCTGAGCCCAGAGCCAGGGTGCCTAACCATTGTACCATCCTGCCTCTTACAAATCTTGTGTATAAAGTCCCCGTTAAGTACCTGTCATATAATGCATGTTGAATTCAATTTTTACAGGTGTGCTTCTTTTTAATCTGATAATATAAGAGTCTTAAAAGGATCATTGAAGAATTTTTCAAAATTATATTTTAAAGAGTAAGAATATACAATTAGCTAATATAGCAGCTCTTTTCAAATGGTAAAATAACATGGAATTATCCAAATCATTTAGGGTTATGAGGTTTTACAACACAGAGCAGGTAGGGAGGGGTGTGTGTGTGTGTGTGTGTGTGTGTGTGTTTGTGAACTGCTGCGTTTGTAGGCAAAGACACTTAGCATCCCCATTCCTGCTCCCTGTTCCATGTATCAAGGCTGGCCTGCACCGAGCGTCTTAGCCAGGCGCACCTTCGCCAAGGATAGAAGGCCTGGCCTCTCTCTCTACAACGCTGGGCGGACCACATCTAGCCCGCTATGAATCAGCTGATTTCTTTGGCTGCTCCAACCCCACCTCAAATGGCCACCTCTCCCTTCCCCCCACCCCCTCTCTGGTCAGGACTCCAGCCAAGGCTGAGAGCCAAGCCAGACTGATGCAGGCAAACTTCGCCTGGAGCGTATTCCGTAGTGGTCTGGTTTTGCCCAGGCTAGGAGGAGCCGGGTCCTAGGGCCTGCTGTCCAGTGATCAGCCGTACTCTCCTCCCACTAATTCTTATCCCAGCGGGACCACCTAGATCTATCCCCTTGAATCCTAGGAAGCCGGCACTCTTCTTGGTGGAGACATTGCTAGACGGGACACGTGTGCTGCAGGTGTGTCCAGCTAGGATACCAGGGCAGGACAGGTGTGCAGGACCTTAGCGGGAAGGGACGACTTCCAGCGCTTCCTGCTCCCCCAACCAGCGGGACGAGCATCCAGCTCCCGCGTGGGCACAGTTGGTGTCGGGGCGCCTAGAAGCCCAGTGCTGGGCACTCGCGGGGCGACCTCTGGTGGCTTTTCCCTTGTGAGCTGAGGGGGCGGAGGGGCAGGTTTATCGGTCAACACGTAGTTTCCACTAGCTCAGTGGAGCCAGGAGAGGTGGGAGGTGAGAAAGCTCAGTCGCCTCTAGTTTCCAGTGAAAGTCGCCGCGGTTTTGCAGAGACAACTTTTTCCTGAGGCGCATTTAAGGCCAAGTAACTGTCTCCTGCCCTCCCTTTGTCCTGCCCCCTCTCCTCTCCAGTCCCGCCCTCCCGCGCACGCTGACCCGGGGACACACCCTACTGCAGCGACGCAAACAGGGCGTTGTTCCCGTTAAAGGGAACGCCGGGAGCCTCCCACTGCCCCCTTGCTTCGCGCGCGCGCAGCCCCGCAGCGCAGCGGTCTTTGCGGACGCCAGCCGCGGAGGGAACGCACCCGAGTTTGTGCCCGAGGCCACCCTGAGCATCCGGACAGCTATTCCTTGGGCTGTAAGTGATCTGGTGGGGAAAGTGGAGGAGATGGAAGAGATCTAAGGGCATCTTTCATAGATGGGGCCAGAAAGCGCAGAGCAGGCGCGGGGTCTGCCGGTTCCCTGAGGCTTCTGTCAGGAGCGCAGGGTGCCCTGTCTGTCGTGTTTCGTTCCTAGCTGGCTTGGAGGAATACAATAAGTGCCTTTATGGTCTGTAGACCTTTACAAGGCGAGGGTGGTGGTGGTGGTTTCTGGATAGAGGATAAGGGCGGCCCGGTTTTTGCCTTGCTGGAGATGGGTCGACTCGGGGGCGCATTGGCAAAGCGGTCCCTGCGGTGGACATCCCGGGAGTACTGGACTCCTGTGGTCCCCCAATTCCTAGCCACATGCCAGAGTGTCCTCCTTTTGCCCCTCCTGGGCACTAGGAGCCTTTGGATTTAATTTAAACCCTCTGGGAGACATCAGAAAACCTTATTTATTTCTTCCAGTGCATTCCACAGTTTCTTTGAATGTGTTGCTTGTGGAGAGGAACGGAAGGGCCTGGGATTGGCTGCTTTAAAAATTGAGTTGTTGAGACGTTGTCTCCCTGGCCCAAGACTGTCCTGAAGTGGTCCCCAAAGACTCAGCCTTATTTATCTTCTAACAGGTCACCCCAGCCTTTAGTTCCCCAAAGTCTGTAAAAGGAGGGGGTAGGATCGTACTACTTCGGATGGATGTCCCGCGGGCTGTGACCTGGGGAATTCGGACTCTACCTTTTACTCTCTGTGTCTCCCTCCCGCCATACATCTCGCCTTGGTCAGGGCTCCTGGGCTTGCGTCCTGCCGCACCCAGACCAGAGCGCAGGCTTGACCGGGTCGGCGTCTGGGCTCCGCGTGCCAGAGGCGCAGACGGACCCCCAAGCGCACGAGCCGGACTAGCCCAGGCGGAATGCCTCCCGCCCCCCGGGGGCTGCCCGGGGAAGCGCACGGTGGGCGGGAAGCTTAGGGTCTGGGCAACCCTCCCAAGCCACGCTTTCCTTTCTGCACTTCCCGGGCTCCGCACCGCCTCTTCCCAGCCGCCGGTGAACACGCCAGTATGAGCTGGGGCCAGGACGGCTCCCCTGCGCTGGCTGAGCTGGAAACTTGGAGACTAACGGAATGCGGAGCCCCCCGGGGCCTGGGAAACCAGCCTCCCGGGCGCGATCTCCCCACAGCACGCCGCTGGTGTCCCCAGGCTTCCGAGGGAAATCTGGGCGCCCGCCTCCCTCACCCCTGCTCCACCCCGTAGGGAAATTCACCATCTGAACCGGGTCTCTCCCCTTTCCCCCAATCGGACTGTCCCCGGGAGGCGTCCAGGGAGCGTGGAAACGTGCTGTGGTCTCTGCTAGTCTTTCTGGAAACCCCTGTTCCTGGGGCGATTTAGATGGGCGCAGAGCTTGTTTTGTTCCAAAAGCGAAAGATGTTCCCCAGCAGGGGCCGGCGGCCGCCGGGCGGGGATCCTGCAGTCGGCTGCTGCCCCCTCTCGGCGGCGGGCGGCGGGAGGGCTCGCACCCGCGGGGGCGGGCCGTAGGCTGTCTGGCAGGGGGCCAGGCCCCGAGTTCCGTCGGGGCGCGCGGACCCTCCCTCCGCGCGCTCCGCACTAGCCGCTTGGCCCCGCGCTCGGCCTCTCATCCGCGCTCTCCCCGCAGGCAGAAACTCCGCTGAGCAGAACTTGCCAGAATGCTCCTGCTGTTGCTGGGTATCATCGTCCTCCACGTCGCAGTGCTGGTGCTGCTGTTCGTCTCCACGATCGTCAGCGTGAGTGCCGGGCGGGGCGGCTCCGCGGGCTGCCGCGATCCCCATCTCCGTTCCCAGGCGGTGTTCCCTCTGGTCCGGACTGTGTCGTATTTGCGGACAGCGGGAAGTCTCAGATGTCCCAGGGCAGTTTCTGGCAATCTGCCCCTTATCAGTTGTTTTGAGGAAAGCAGAGCAGCTTCGAGGCTAGGGAGGACTAGGTTAGCGCACAGGGCCTGTGTTTAACTCCAATAATTTGAGCGCAGAACCAGGGTTCCCACACTTTCATTTGATGAGACTGTTCAGCGTTTCTTTTTCTTGATGAAGCCTCGTTGAGGAAGTAAGTGGAGTATCTATGAATTTTGTTTTTCTCCAAACCATAGGTCAGGTGGGTGGCTTAGTTTATAGAACACCCTTTTATGACTTGAAATTGCAACGTTAAAATTGGTTTTTCTGGGCAAAGAGTTGACAAGACCCAGGTCTGTTTTAGGATGTGACCACAGCGCTTTGTTAGTAAAGCCTCCACTGATACGAGCCGGCCATGAGGGTAACTTTTGTTACAAAACTATCAAACACATTAGATTTTAAACTTATTTTCTTGGCTATGAAGATGAGCACAAATGCAGGCAGTTATGTGATGGTGGCTTTAACTTAATTTAAAGCAGGTTGTAAGCATGATTTTCTAGTCTATGTGAGAAATAATTATGTTGGGGATTTGTGAGTTGGTTTGTCATTTAGTAGCATCTTCACAACATTTCCATTGTGCCTTGCCCGATTGATAGGAATTAGAAGTAAGGAAATAGGCTCAGAGAGGTGGTGGCTTGGGGCATGATACCCAGATGTCAGGGGAGGAGAGGAGGCCTGAATACAGGTGTCCTGGGTTGTGTCTATGGTGCCTTCCACTGTAGCACACACCTCTGCACACAGCAGCTGGGTGTGTGTGTGATACTTTTCCATTACAAAGTGCCTTTAATTCACAAGACATTGACTCTCACCTTGACACCCTGTCTGCACCAGACTGCCATCTCTCTTGTTCTTGAGACACGACTGTGAACTTACCCTGGGAGTGGCCTCTGGCCTTGCAACACTAGGCGGGTGAATGGCAGGCTGGGTGGCCATGTGGATGAGGCTGCTCTTGCCTTCTCCCTCCCCCGCTCCTTTGCCCTCAGCACCCCCCTGACTCAGGATGTTTGATTCTTTCTAGCAATGGATCGTGGGCAACGGACACGCGACGGATCTCTGGCAGAACTGTAGCACCTCCTCTTCGGGAAATGTCCACCACTGTTTCTCATCATCCCCAAACGGTGAGACTGGCTTTGTGTTCTACAAGCTCATCCTTCAATGTCTATAACACATTTCTCAGTCCAGACCTGGAAACATTTATTCCTGGAAGACACGAGCCAGAATGTCGTTGCTGGGGTGGGATGGAATGTGACGGGGAGCCATGGATCCAAGACAAAGGAGGGGGGCAGGGATCTCACTGTGTAAGCTAAGATCCTAGGTATCACTGTGATGCTCTCCACCTAGAGACGTGCCCTTAACTACCTCCGGATCAATTAGTGTAAGGCTTTTTTGTGAGTAAAAAAATGTGGACACAGGTAAGCAATCCAAATGGCGTGATAGCCAAGCCTTGGGAAGACCCCATTGAGACATTTGATCCAATGGGCATCTTTGGTTTGGTGGCTATCTCTATTCAGAATTGTCCTGCCTCTTCCTGTTGCAGTGATGGTGGGGCTGTCTCAAGGATGGCTGGGCCAGCTTTGGGTTCCCCAATTACAACACTGCCTTTTCAGATCTTGGGCCTCAGTGGTGCCAGGTAGCATCAAAACTGTTGAGTGTTTCCTTGTTGCAAAATGGAAACTTGAAGCTATTTGCAAAGCCCTAAGCTGAGCCTGGCGGTCCTTCATCCAGAAGACTATATTCCTCCTCTGTCCTCAGCATGTTTGCTTATGAGATATTGGAAACCAGTCTTTATTAGGGTCAATTTAAGGGATAGTGAGCAGTGGAAACACACACTAGATACCCCAAGCACCCAGAGGGTAGGAGCGCCCAGCAGGGACACTTGAGTCTTTGGATGCAGAGGGTAGGAGCGCCCAGCAGGGACACTTGAGTCTTTGGATGCAGGTGGTAGAGGTAAACAGTATGTGTTGTTTTGGTGGCTGGGTAGGCCACGGTGACTAGTTGAGACCCCATAGGTCTGGCTCAGCATGGCTGTGCATTCCAAAGGATGTGTCCTCAGCCTGGACAGGAAAGTAGCTAAAGATATGGCAGAGCTTAAAAGGCCAATAAAGTACACCTTTAAATGATGCTGCAGCTATTTATAGATCCAATATTTATGTTTGAGATGCTACACCTGGTAAGGGAGGCCAATTTACATCCAGCTCGATAAAGCAGGCAAGGAAGTGGCCCTAGGTTCTGGCTTTGCACAATCAGGTTTTTGTTGGACTTTCCCTCCTATGGGCTCTGCACCCAGTAGTACCCAAGTGTGCTGCTGAAACATTGCAAACCAAACACGTTGAGCCACAGGATAAATAGAAACTGCTAAAAATACACATTTGGTAATTTTTATGGGGAGGATGGGCAAGGAGTAGGAAACCCTGCTTTATGTTTTCACCTGCCCAGGGGGATGGGGGAAAAGATGACAGTCCTATTGAAGTGAGCAGTGCTTGATCTTTCTCTGAGTGTGTGGAAGACATTGAATTAAAGCCATCTGAGAGGTTACATGGTTAGTTTGCATGGTGAGTTGGCAACCAAGTAAATGAAATACTCATGAGTGCCTGAGAACGTGACCATAGCGCTGCTTGTCCCTAAAGCCACAGCATGCAGTTTCTCCCCACTGGGGTCTAGCTGAAGTTCCATGAAGACTGAGGATGGGAGTCTCCCCACTCGCTACCGACACCTGGTGGTCACAAGTGGTGACTCAGCCTGAAAAGGGAAGGCTTTCGGTGTCCACAGGCGCTGTCCCCAAGTGGCATCTGGCCATGCGGGTTGGCACGGTATCCTGGACTCTTAGGCCCAGAAGGGGGCAGTTTTGGCAGGCATGTAAAAACCAGGCTGAGTTTCAGCAGAAACGAGGCGGCGGAGGAAATGCTAAATTGTGCTCTGTCTGCAGGAAGGAAAGCGATATTGCCTGCAGTCTGGGACCGACCTGTGTTTTGCATCTCTGAGGCTGCGAATAGCTGTCAGCTGGTGCTATGTGCAGATCTCTAAGAGGCACTAGTGTTATTTTAACCGGGAAGCTTCTTATCTCTCAACTTGTTCCTTGTGTGCCAAGCTTACTTCTTGGGTGCATTAACAAATGACTACAGGGTCTTTAGTGTGGGTTCCAAATCCACCTAGTTGCTTTCTGGGGAACCCCACAGTGTCCCCCCTCCACATCTGCCTTCTCAGCTCTCACAGTAAGGGCGTTTTGAGGAAATCTGGACACACCCCTTAGCAAGCTGGGTTTGTTTCCACCCGAGGCTTATTCTAAATTAGAAGTTCCCCGTGCGCTTCCTGACATCTACCTGATGCAGCAGCGGTTGTCACAGCTTCAGCTCGAGTGGTGAATCCGCAGGGGCCTCTTTTGTCTCTTCCATTGAGTTGAACAATTGCTGTAATGAGCAATAAGGTGAAAAATGTAGAATTCTTAAAAACATTAGACTGCCTTTACAAGTGACCTGTGTTAGTTGCAAACCATTTACCTTGTCTGTATTTGATCTTAGATCATGTTTGCAAAAATACTTGTTCAGTAACCAGAAGTCATTCTTTATGGATACTGATTTGTGAAAAATACGTTGCTAGCGTGTTGGTCTGTGTGAATTGCTGTCTATTTCCAGAGGAACTTGTTTTTCTGTGTGCAGGACCGTGGCACTGCACCTCTCCAGGGGGGTGAGGGGGGGTCATCATTCATGTCTGTTTCTGTGTGAGTGGCCCCTCCTGGTGATGTGCTGTGAGACAGTCTAACAGTTAAGTTATATAGTTTAAAGGAAGCGTGTCAGGTATTTTCCCCAAGCTACTTCTTGATATTGGAAGTAGGTTTAGATTTCTTACTAACTGACCTCAACTCTGCCTGCCTTCTCATTTTTCTAAATTTATTTACATGCTTTCTTGCCTCCTCCCTATCTTGGCTGTAGGCAGAGGTAAGAAAGGCTCGGTGCAGGCACATTCATTCTGACCTCGTATCAGATGACTCTCTGGCCCAGGCAGTAGAATGACCTGGAAAGCCTGGGCCTTGCCCTTGGTGACCTTGAGCCCCACAGAAGAGCCAGAGGATAAGTATGGAAAGGTGAATCACTCTCTGTGAAGGCAGCAGACGCCAGATGTCCAAGGAGTGGGGGCAGGCAGACAGAGCCAGAGTTCAGGGGAGGAAGTGGAAGGGAAATCTTGGGTGGGAGGCAGAATTTGATCCATCCTCCAAAGGATGGGCAGGATTTAAGTAAATACAGGCAAGGGGGAGGATAGTCCCTGTTGGAGCAATGATGGGACCTAAAACAAGGGGAAGGCAATGAATGGGACATGGTAGACCAGTTGGCTAGTGTTCTGGTTAGGATTAGGATTGACTGTGTGTAACAGAATATCTTCAAATGCTGGTGGCTTAAATACTATTATTTCTCTCTTTTAAAATAAGTTTGGAAGTAAGCAGCCTGAGAGAGGTGTGGAGGTTCCATGAAATTGTCAGAGACTCTGGCATTTTCTAGCTCATTTCTTTGCTGTCTGTTGGGTTTGCTCTCATCCTCAGGGACCAGATGGCTGCTAGAGCTCCAGCCATTTCGTCCATGCTCCAAGCAGTAGGGTGGAGAAAGGAGCAGGGGAATAATTCATCTGTTTCCCTTTTAATGAAATGTCACATGGCCATACCTACACCTGTTTGCATAGGAGGCTGAGAAATGTAGTCGTTTCGCCTCATGGGAAACATGGCTTCTCAATTCATAGAAATTTGATATCAACTGCCGCCCTGTAAGCCTGGCTTGAAACGCTTCTCTCTGAGGCTTTGGCCACCCCCTCCAAGCCCAGTCATAGTCTTTTACTATAGCTCAGCTGGGTCCTACGCAGTTTTAGAGCAGGGCCCAGTTATTTTGGCATTCTTCAATGTTCTCCCTCTGCTGTGTCCTGGGCTCTGTCAGCACCTCGTCCATTCTCTCATGACTCATATCCGAAATGTGGAATCCTCTTGGGCATCTCTCTCTATTTCTCTCCCACCTCTCTAGCCTTTGTCAGGTCTTATAGTTTAATGAGGTCCCTTTAATCTTTGTTTTCTTCTAGCCCAGACATCCCTGAATCCCAGCTGTGTATCGGGCAGTTCCACTGGGATGTCCAAGAGACCCCCAAGCCAATATGGCCAGAGTCAGCCTTCATCTTCCTCCACCAGACCTACCCCTTTGCCGCCTGCCAGTAGTTCAGTGAAAGCTGCTTCCCCAGCCAGCCTGCCGAACGTCTAGAGTCTGCCTCAGCAGGTTGCCTTCTCTCTTCCTCCTCGGAACCGTCACAGGTCCCGCAGGCCCTCCTGTCTTTCCGACATGTTGCCGCGCTGGTGGTCACACTGCCTCCTCGTTTGTCAGAGCCACCAAGGCAGCCCCTAACTAGTCGCCCGGCACCCTTTCTTGTTCTTTTGTGATTCATTTTTCAGATTGGATCTAGGGTGATATTTTTAAAAACATAAATGTAATTGTATCTGTCTGAAGCCTTTCACAGGCCCCTCACTGGTCTTACTCTCCAGATGAAAATCTTTAACACGGCCTGTCGGGATCTACCTGAGTGATCTGCTCCTGCTTCTGTTAAATCTCACTCCCGTCCTTCTTCCCCTTCGCGTTGGCATTTCGGCATTCTCTTACTGCCTGAAACACGAACTTCCCACTCGAGGTTCACTCCTTTTCTCTCCTCCTCCCTCCTGCCTTCCTGCGTGGCCATGCAGGACCACGTGTTGCCCACCTGCCCCATACCAGGTGCTGTCGTAGGCGCTGAGGATACAAGAGTGAACAAGGGCAGAGCAGTCGATAAACATGGCTGATCTGGGGGCGGTGGCAAGAAGCTGCGAAGAGAATACGACAGGGCAATGTGATATTGCCGTGGGGAGGGGAGGTCCCCCTTGAGGGTGACCAGGAGTCAGCCAGGTGAGCATCCTGGGGAGGGTCCATGCAGAAGGGCCACCAAGTGCAAGATTGCCGGGGAGGGAAGGAGCTTGGCATAGTGGGGGGACGCGAGGCAGGCCAGAGCGGCGGGAGCAGGGAGAGTGAAGTGGGTGAATAACGGGCCATCCCGAAGGTCCTTCTAGACACTAGGAAGGGGTTGGCGCGTATGAATGTCACTGACCTTTACGGTTTTGTTCAAATCCGCCACGTCTTACATGGGTTTCTCAGCGGTCTGTTTGACTGCAACTTGGAGTAACAGTCCAGAAGCGTGCGTAAGGCAGAGTGTGTCAGAAATCCCGTGAAGGAGAAACGCACCGGTGTATTTCCAGCGATTGTCCTGGCTGACGGGCGGCTCATCATTTTTGTTGTTCTCTTTTCCTTTGCTGCCTTCTCTGTGATCTTCGTTGAGATCTTTTATTTTCACAATCACAAAATAACTACTAACATGATTTTATGTTAGAAAACTGGTGTTGAGTAACAAACAGGTTCTCCCTGCCTTAATTAAGAAAGTGGAGCCCCAGGGCCCAGCAGACAGGGGTATGGGGAACGTCCACACAGGCAGACTTGGGGCGGGGATGAGTGGGGCCAGTTCCTGGAGCCTCAGTTATCAAACTGATCAGATCTGGGCAGCTCTGGGTCAGGGCGGGCTGTGCCCAGCTTCCTCCCCAAGTCCCCATGGGTGAGTTTAAAAATCTATGACCCAGAGGGTCCAGGAAAAACATTTGCCTTGCTATCGAGTGAACTTGTGCTTTTTGTTTTGAAGTCTCCAAATTATCCAGATATTAAGCCCAGTACTCATAAGCATCCCCCATGCTTTATTTCATCTGTGTGGGCCTGGTATGTAGCAGATGTGTCAGGTCACTAGAGTCCGGCCATCAGCTACTTGGAAGCCGGAAGGGAACCGTCCCCGCCTGTCCCGGCCCTGCCCTTTGGCCTGGCCTTCATCGCTGTCAAAGAATCAGACTGAGGCTTGGCTCACGTGGAGCTTGTCTTCAGTAACACCTGTTCCCCATGCCCTGTCCCTCTTACCACATCCTCTCTTGTCTCAGAAGGAAAAGGAGTTGATACGCTTTCCATACTGAGCTGCGAGGCACATAAAATGTGTACATTCTTGAATCGCTTTCATTTTAGAAAAGGCCTGTGCTCAATGCCAAAGCATAAAGGGCATCATTGGGCCCTCCTCTAATTTGTCCCCAAAGCATCCTTGGCCACCTACAGTGTCAAGGCAGTCCCTGCAGCCCCTCGTTTCCCCGCAACAGCAGGGGGTCTGCTCTGCCGCAGAGCGTGGGCTGGGCCAGGACCCAGAGCTGGGAGGACGACCACTGATTGTCCTTCTCTTCCTTTCTCAGCAGTGGCAGCAGAACAAATGCGTGACAATCGATAGGTTGTGGGTAGTGTTAGATCAATGCTTTGGACTGAAAATCAGAAAAAATAAACCTTGCCCGTCTCAGCAGCCCCCAGTTTCAGCCCTTCGTGGTCTCCTATCCTCTCTGTCTTCAAAATGATCCCAGACTTACCTTGCTTATCCATGTGATGACATTGTCATCTTGGCAAGGACACCAGGCCATTTCCTGGTCTGTGGCTCAGCATTCGGTCAGCTTTTAGAAAACACAAGAGGCCCTCTGCATTTATGGGTTCATGTGTTACAATTTAAAATCTTTGTGGCTCCCTGGGCCAACCCACAATCTCTACCCAAGTAATGGCTCTGATTTTACAGGCCCTTGTGGGATGCTGAGGCCCTGGAGCAGTGAGGGAGGGAGAGGGGATGGGATGTGGTATCAAAATGCTGATATTTCAGTCCTCAAAATTTTTCATCAGATGCCAATGCAGAAACTAATACGGGATGCTCATTTGAACTTATGTCTGAACCATATAATCCTTGAAGCATTCGCTTTTGAAAAACTTCAGTTGCATCTTTGGGATTTCACCAGCTTGGAGAAGATATTTCTTATATTTCAGGAGCAGGGATTGGCCATGCATGGCCTGAGGTTGTGGATGTTGAATTTTGGTGCCTGCGATGTCTGGGATGAAGCCTTCTGAGGGTGCAGTCATCCACACACGTGGGCCCCGACACTGGCAGGGACCTGGAGTCATCTAGGCCATCCCTTCTTCCACCCCATCTAGCTACAGATGCCCACACGTGTTCATCCTCCTAGATGGAGAACTCACTACCTTTCAAGAGGGCCCTTTCATCTTTGAAGAGACAACAACGAGATCCATTCATTTGTTCCTCAAGCCTACGGAGCTCATCCTGTGTCCTGGGCACTGTTCCAGGAGTTTGGCACATGGAGGGGAGCACGAAAGCCCAGGTCCCCACCCTTGCAAGGCCATCAGTTAGTTGGCGGAAACAGGCAGTATGCAGTAAATGTGCCTGGTGGAAAGTGCCTGCCGGAAACAAACAGGGTGATGAAACAGAAAGCTGCCACTTGGAGGAAGGGGCTGTCAGGGAAGGCTGCTTTCTTCCCTTGTCATGTGGATTGAGCCTTAAAAGACTGGGAGGGACTAGTCATGTGAGGACCACAGGAAGAAAATTCCAGGAGAGGAAGGGCGGCGCCAAGGCCCTGAGGCAGGACGAGTCAGCTGGAGGAAGGAGGACAGTGGGGCAGGGGTGCTGGATGGCTGGGGCCCAGGCTGTTGTGCCGAGAAGGCTGATTGGGACGCTGTTGAAGGGTCTTAAGTGGAAGTGCGGCATGATTAGATCTGTGCTCTCAAAGCTCATTGTGGCTTGATGTTGAGAGTGAATTCTGGGGAGAGGCAAGGGTGGAAACTGGGGACAGGGACGAGGCTGTGGCCATCGCCCGCACCGGCACGAGGATGCGGGTGTGGAGGTGAGGGCGCACAGACCCCTCCCGTGGGGCCAGGTGCTCTCCGAGGGGCTCTGCCTTTGATCGTCAGCTGTAGAGGGCAGGTGGCGGCTCTGCTGGGGAGGCGGTAGAGGAGGAACCAGGGCTGATGACGGGATTTGCTGATGATGGTGGGGGTACAGGGAAAGAATGACTCAAGGTTCTGGGCTTGAGCAGCTGGGTGTACAGCGGGGTCTTGAGCTGAGCCAGGGGAGGCTGGAGGAGGAACAGGGTGTGAGGGAGGAGTGGAGACCAGGGTTTACGTTTTGGCCATGGGAGATGTCAGCCAACACTGGGATTTAGAAGTGTGTAGCTCAGGGGAGAGGTCTGGGCTGGAAATTCAGACTGGGGAGTCATTCGTCCTTACGGAGGGGTATTCAGTGTCACAGTGTGGAATAAAGTTACCTGTGGGGAGAGTTGAGAAGAGGGCAGGGAGGAGGGAAGACGGGAAAGGGGTCCAGAGCTGAGTCCGCAGCACTTCAGCAGTTCACGGGGGCACGGGAGGGAGAGGAGACGGGGAAGGGGCAGCCAGTGACGTGGCAGGAGTGCCGGGGATGTTGTCACCTAACAAGTCACTTTGTTAAACCCAAGTCCGCCCCTCTTTTGTCCAGTCATTTCTGGCGGCCTTCATTCCTGCCTGATGGGTTGTGTTTGACCAAGTCGCATGGCTCGCCCTTGAGCCGTCTAAATCTCTGTAGTGCCCACCGGACCAGCGAGGTGACCGCACCCTCTCCTCCGTGTGACAACTCTTCAAACATTTGACCACTCCGACTTCCCCTTCTCTTCCGGTGATGCCTCCTTCCTTCCTTCAGTGGCTTGTGTGGTGCAGGTGAGAGCTGCTGGAGCCCCCGCTGTGTGGCGCCTGCGGACAGCAAGCTGGCCTCTTCTTGCCCCTCTGCAGGCAGCCGGTGACGGGCTAGAGAGGGGACGGCCTCTCTCCCTTCGCCACTCCGTTCTCCCTCCTCCCGCTCTAGCTTCTGTGGGTTCTAAATGTGAAGAATGGCGGTAGGGCCATTTAATTCATTAGATTTCAAACATACTGTTGACCTCCTCAGCACCCCCAGTGTGTTGTACTGAAAAAAAATGGTAGACGGGGTGCCAGGAGTCCTTGTTTTCCTGCACTGGGTCTGCCTGTAACAAACTGGGCCAGTTCCCTGGTTTCCTAATAGCAGAGCTGGCTTCGAGGTGTAGGACCTGGAGTCAGCGCCCACACGCCGCACGGGCCTGGGGACTCTGTTCACGTTCGGGATGTGATTGTGGCATAGGGGGATCCTAAAAGGAACTGGCCTTTGGGCTGGGCCTGGGAGATGGGTAGAATTTCAGCAGGCTCTGGGAGCAGAGCGGGGCTTTATGCCTCGGGAAGTGTGTGGTTTACCGTCACTAGTGGGGGTGGCGGCTGTGTTGTTTCTGGCTCCTAATTCTCATGATACTTGGCCTTTTTGCATACTTTTGGGGGGGAAAAGAGGGGACTCTGATTATTCCTGTATGGAGAATTCCTTCTAAACCCAAAGATCTTGAAGGGAACCCAATTATTCCCTGTTCACTCTCTGTTGGTGCAGCTCACTGTGCAATGGGAACTGTCTTTCTCCTTTCTAGCCACTTTCTATGGGTAAAGTCAGTGTTTCCAAGTGGGCTGTTCTTAAAAAAATAAAAAAAGTTTTCCTGATAAATCAGTTAAAAAAAACAGTAAACTTTAAAAATTAAGCAGGCTTTTTAAAAAAAAAATGGCAGGACTTCTCACAATCTTTGATAATTCATTGTAAGTTGTGAATGTTCAGGGAGGGAGGTTAATATTAACATCCTTGATCATGCGACCCATGGGCCCCTCCCCTCTGTTTTCTTTAATATCAGCTGGTGGAATAAGTCTTCCAAGAACAATTCTTTGAGAAACACATCCTACCCTGATCCTCCTGTTTCTAGAGCTTTCCAACAAGTGTATAAAAAAAGCCTTGAACACCTTACTAACATCAGGTACCTCAGTGGCTGCGTGATACTCCCTGTTCAAGTTCAAGCACTAGGTAGCAGAACAAGAATATGGGTGTCGCCGGGCGCAGTGGCTCACGCCTGTAATCCTAGCACTCTGGGAGGCCGAGGTGGGAGGATCGCTCGAGGTCAGGAGTTCGAGACCAGCCTGAGCAAGAGT
>CAUYRT010009701.1:0-54470 GCA_963574885.1 Lepilemur ruficaudatus | reverse complement strand
AAAAATATCCTAAATAAAAGCAGAAATTATAATTTATATAAAAGAGTATATACAATGTAATGGAGAACTCTGAATTATAGACTAGGGGTATCTCTAAATTTGGTAAGAAATAGGGAGCCATTGAAGATTTTATTATCCAGGAAATGGTGAGATTTTTCCCCTACTGGTTTAAAATAATTAGTCTGGCTTCAGCATATTGAAAGGAAAAAGGTGAGAATAGTTAGCATGGCATCATGTTTTTTTTGACAAGGGAAAATGAGGATCTGAGACAAGGAACAGCAATGAGAATGGAAGAAGAAACTAACTCAAATGGAAGAGATTGACTCAATATTCAATTGGCAGTCTTAACTGTGGGAGATTAAATAGAAGGAGTAGTTCACCTGATAAGGCATGGATGACTGGAAAATTACCTGGTCCTCTGACAAAATGAAAAAAGCAGAAAGAGTTATTTGGCTTAAAATCTTCCATAATGCTTGAGTTTGAAGAACTAACAGAATACAAGGGGGAAAAATGCTGTAACCAGAAATTTAGAATGTGGATCTAGACCCTAGGAGATAAATATAGTTTATAGATACTGATTCAGTAAATTTCAATAAACCAAAAATATTTCAATCTACAGAAAGAAGAGATTGAGTAAAGGAAATTACTGAGAATTAATCCATATGGAAAGACAAAAGATGTCAAAAAGGAATAACCAAAGAGAACAAGGAGGTTGACTTGCATGAAGGCTAAGGGGAAAGGGAGAGTTGAGAAGTGAAGCTAAAAATTAGAAGGACTGGAAAAGTTAATGTTTCTGGAATTTGAGGAATTACAAAAGTATCGATTTTGTAAAAAGCAATAAAAAGAGTTACTGGATTGCAAGAGGTTAGGGGTGAGTAGGAGGTAAAAAGTGGTGGTAGCACATTTATTCTTTCCTTCAATGAGAAGTTTAATGGGGTAGCAGACCAGGAAAGAGTGTGGGGTAGAGGTCAGATAGGCAAAGGGAGGAGGAGCTTTGAAGCCAACAGATAGGAAGTTGCATCATCTCTTGTCAGGCGGCTCCCACTTCAAAGCCATAAATCACAAGACACTGGGTGAGGCAAAGTTGGGGTTTGAAGAGGGTGGGGAACATTTAAAATAGCCACTTCAATGAGCAAAAAAGAACATTTAGAATATTCTTGGTAGTAAAAATCCAGCTACATTTAAACAGTACATGTAATTTGCTCAACTATGTCTGCAATCTCACTATTAGATGACCACATGTTCAAATAGAATCCAAAAGTGGTAAAAATTATTTATGTATTTCATCCAAGCCCCCTTTTGTTCATCCAAAGTCCACAATCAGTGGACACATGATAATCTTCACTTCTATTATTTCTGTAGCTCAGGCATGTTACATTAATAGCCTTTTCTGGCTCCGACCCTGCCTACGCCTTTGCTTATGCTGTTTTCTCTGCCTGCAGTGAGGCTGCCCCAAATTTCAGGGCTTAGCTCAAGCACAACATAACTTATAAAGTTTCTCTGCCACCTATTTCTCATATACTGTTGACCATACTTTCTATTACATTGCACCCTGCACTTGTATAATACACACAAAATCTGCTAGAGGAAGACCTTATTTACAAATGCAAGCTATTCCAGTAAATGTATACTAAAGACAAATACGGAAAAGTCAAACAAATGACTGACAAAGAATAAAGATGGAAATATTCCCAGATAGGCTTGTAAGTATCTCTAATTACCTCTTTTGAGGTCAGCAGTTCTGAATCCCAACACATATTTCAGGGCCTGGTGCATAGCTAAAATTCGATTAAGGCTTCCAGCATTTCTTAACTGGAATATCACAATAGCATCCTAACTGTTCTCAATCTCTTCTAATTTCAATGTATTTTACTCACACGCCACCGTCCTATAAAATAATATGGGTCATGTCATTTCCCTACTGAAAACTCTATAGTCCAGTATAAAAGGCTGGTCAATGCAATTTGACTTTTGGGGTCCTCTCTATCATTATTCCAATTAGCCTCTACTCCTGCCATGTACTCAAAACCTTTTTATTTTAACCCATCCATTCCTATTCCCTATCCCTCAACACCCATTTAGTCTTCTTAATCTGGAAAACTGTAATTCATCATTAAGACCTAGTTCCCATGTCACCATGTCAATAAATTGTTTGAGACAAAGTCAGTTGCTCCATCTTCTGTGTTTCTTATAGCATATCTTTCACTCTTGAAAGAACATTTATGCTGTTATCTTATAGCTAAGTGATCAATGAATGCACTTAATGATTGATCCAAGCTTTCATTTTATTACTATGAATTACAGAATTAAAGAGTAAAGTTGATTATGGTGAATTTATTCAATTTGCTCAACTAACATATACTGAACCCCAACTTATACCCAGCATTGAATTAAAGGCAGAATATACTGTGGTAAACTCAAAGTATATAGTCTTTGTAGAATGTAGAATTCAGTAGAGTCTGTCTATAAATAAAACAAAAAACTGCATAAAATTACAAATTGGTTTTAAGTGTTATTAATAAAAACATAATGGGATTTATACTAGTCTAGAGAAAAACCTCTCTGAGCAATTGAGTTGCTGCTATTTTTCAGCTAACCACCCATGGAAGAAGCTTAAATAAAAAATTTAAAAAAAAGAAAGAGATAGAATCTTCCAGGCAGAAATCACAACATATGCAAGCTCCTAAGGCAGAATAAAGCCTAGCATACAGGAAAGAGAACGAGTGTGGCTGAAGTATGGAGCATATTGAGGAGAGGGACATTAGATGACAGCACAGGGAGGTGGTCAAAGCCATAAAGGATTTCTCCACTACATTAAGAAATTTTGATTTTATTCCAGACAGATTGAGAATATATTGAAAAGTTTCAATCAGGAAGTTCTAATTTACACTTAAAACAATTTCTCCTGTTAGCCCTAGATAACACATTGAAGGTAGCAAGAATGGAAGCACAGAGACCAAAGAGGAGAATATTGAGGACGTCAACAAGAATATTGAGAATATTATGATGATGATTTGGACCAGGTCATAAAAACAGAAAAGTAGAGACATGGATATATTAATATTTGAGGTATGCTTTGTAGAGAATGGAGAGATTTTGTTAATAAATCAGGTGAGGATTTAAGGGAAAGGAATGGATCAAGTTAGATCTCATACCATTCATCACTGTTTCCATTATGCTTTATGTAGAACCTGTGCCCATGGCTTACCTACAAGCTGTCCCGACCAATACTGCTCAGGAAAAAATGTCAGGATACATAGTCAATGCTTTTCTTGAACACAGAAGAAAAAACATAGTCTCACACCCACGTCCCCCTATTCAACTCTCAATTTTGTAGTCAGGCAAACTTGACCTACAATTCCAAGTCCATCTTTACATGACCTATGACTTTAGCTATATAAATTACTAAAATTCCTCATCTGAAAACCAAGTGTAATTGTTTTGCATGTGCAGGGCTATTGTCAAATTTAAAGGAGAAAATATTTTTAAAGAACATAATACACTACTTTGCATATGGTAAGTATTCAACAAGGTCTACTCCTTCCCCATCACCCCAATACTTAGGAGCTCAACCTACATTAGTAATTCTTTCCAGTTGCAGATGCTTGCTTAAAAAATTCTTTTGCAACATTATGTATCCATGTACTATGAGTTTCATCTTCCTCTGCAAAGCCTTGGTTCCCTAATAGCAGAGCAATTACTTGCTCAGAAAAATCTTGAGGTCAGCCCATTACCACAAGTCTCAAAAGGCTGATAGTGTGACAATTGCTTCAAGTAATGAGTTCACATTTTAAAGGCACAATGCACTATCAAGAAATATTCTGGCATATTTTTCCATTGTATTGATTATTAAACATGTCACAGAATTAAAATAATAAATAGAAGATGTAAAATACTTCATTAATATCTTAAAAGAAGACTTTCAGCTCTTTGTCAAATATATTCATGTTTTCCTTCTTGCTATATGAAATTGCCAGGTTATAAATATTCCCACCGTACTAATGTTTATTTTTGGTACTGTATTCATTCTTTGGAACTGACAGAGGCCTAAAAGAAAAATCAATCTATGCTAGCAAACTCCTACCATCTGTCACAAAGGTAAAATAACAAAGATAACAGCTTTTGCAGTGGTAGAGACAGAAGCATTTTAGAATCTTCTGTTGCTCTTAAAATCTTGACTGGAATTACACAAAACTGTCACATTTCCATACAATACCTTAACGATCTTTATACTTTTGGACATCTGGAGTATCAGTAAAATTGAAAGGCTGATTACCATTGTGATCAAAAGAAATAGTGCAGGGTAGCTTCTTTCTTTCCTCTTTCGCAAAGAACAATTCTTTCTTTAAAGCAAGAATCAAAAGCTTACAGAGAAACAAAGGGCATGATAAAATGATCAGGCTCAGTTTCCATTTGAGCAAATGATATAAATGTCTGGGGGGTCAATTCCCAAAGGAAGGTAAACAGTGTCCTCCCCTGATTGTCTACCTTTCTCATTAACCTTCTCCCTCAGTTGGTCCATATGCTATTATATTTGCATGGATACCCCAGACTGCCTCCTAGTGAGGGGTTGTAGTGGGAAACTGACAGCCATCTCAGCCCAGATGAAGAGTGGTCCAAGGTGGTGAATCCTTCAACCCATTTATACAATGGTCTTATTCCTGGTCAAATAATAGGCTTTGTCTAACCTGTAGATGGAACATTGCTTCCTTGATTCCTATTCCAGAGCTCAAATAATTAGACTTAATTAGCTGTTAGTTATTTAAGTATAATTTTAAGTAAATTGTTTTATTTTTAACTTGAATTTTAAATCAAACATTTCTAAAGAAAACTGTACAATTAGATTGTGTAGTTTCCCTCAAAAATGTTAACTTCAAAATTATATTCCAGTGGAGAGGGAAAGCTGACAATTTTGAGCCAGTTGCTATTTTCAAACTCACTACTCTGGATCTAATCCTTAGCCAAATAACTGATAAAAGAACTATTTTTAATCTACATATGATCCCTGTATGTAACCGTAAGCACATTAAAACAATGATGCCTTTTCAAATAAGCACCATATATGTGAAAATCTCTAGCTTCTACTACTATAAAAATAATTCTCAGTATTAATAATATTCCAAAATCTATTTGAGCAAATCGAGGTCAAGTTCCTATTATAGGGTGTAATTTCCTCATCTGTAAAATTAGATGATTAGAGTATATGATCCCTAAGATCCCATCCTACTTTAAAGATTCATGTTTTATTTCCAAGAAAGCGGGAGAAGGACTCCAACCTCTTCTGTGACCTCAGCACTGAACTGCCGTGTTCTTTGGTCTCTCGTCTCCAGAGGACTGACCTTTTAAAAATGTACATTTATATGCAATATGTTTCTTATAACAACAAAAAGTGAAAATTATTAAGATGCTTAGTTTCTCAGTAGTATTTCAATTCATAGATACTCAAAAACAAAGAGCCACTTTAAAATTCAATGGAATTAAACCTATTTGATGACAGCAATCGAAACCATACACAGATTGGCACCTGTGTCTCTGTGAAATGTCAGTATTCAAAGTATTACACATTGTTTTAAGCTTGGCTCAGGAATGGTGATGTGAGATATCCTTAGAGGAAATCTATTAATATGAACATATTCTTAAGACACCAAAGGCCATGACTGATCTCTATCAGCTTGCAGCTGGCCTTCTGCCACAGGCTGGTCTGGAAATAAAGCAAACACTAAAACAGGATAGAATGAAACCTAAGAAGGCTAAGACAAGAAAACATTTTTTCCTCTTAATGCCTGAGATTTTAGAGAAAGCAAATAAATTCTGCCATCTTTTATGATTCAATTATCACAAAAATAATTTAAAAAACATTTAATTTTCATACCAGTGGGAACACTAGCAATTCACATTCTGTGATAACTCTTACTCCTTTCTTTTGTATCCAGATTCTTATGTACATCTCACCTAAGCTTTAAAAAGTATCAGAATTCACCCCAGTTTAACAAGTTCTGTCTGCCCTAGCACCTTTCAAACTAGAGATACTCACAAATGAGACAGAATCAAATGGAAAAGAGTGTAGGGGGGATAAGGACAAAACAGCAGCACTAATGTTATTCACTCCTACCCGACCTCAGAGAGACCTTACTTTAGACTGAGCTCCACAAGAGCAGGAGCTCATCCTTCTCCCAGCACCTGGAAAAAATACAGGTACTTAACACATATACTATTAATGCTTGAGAGCATTCTATCTTGAAACAATAGAAGAAACACACTTATTTTAATAACCAGTGGGTAGTGTATACCATAAAGAGCCTGTACAACAGCCTGCTGATTTTTTCCCTCCCAGATCTACTTTATTTCCCCAGAACTTAAAACTAGTTTTTTCCCTAAATTTCTGACTGTATAACCTCTTTTGACACTGGAATCCTGCATTAAATGTCAGCTTATTTGACTGATAGCCCAATATTTTGCTTTATTCCTGCCCAGCCACATCACCTCCAGGGCTTGGTTCTCACATTCTATAGCTTTAGCCACTGGTATGCACTTTCCAGGATCCACAAGTCTCACCATAGAGGTCCAGGGCAGAAGGTTCCAACTGCTTTAACATTCTCATGTGAAACACTAGAGCATCTAAGCATGATTGCAAAAGGGCTGTCTCTGAATGAGTTTTGTTAAAGAACCTTAGGTTTTTCACTCATCTCTGACTTTAAAAAGGAGTTGGAGAGGCCCATGCATACATTGGAAAACAGAAAGAAGATTCTTTAGAGTTACAGTTTCTAGAGAGCTGAAAGGGGCATGAAGTGGGAAAGCGGAAGGGGGTTGGACATGAGGAGAATGGGAGGAGTTTGCCTCTGGTCTCAAGTCAAGTGAGCAAAGCTCACTCCATTTTTTGAGGAGTTTGACATACAACATCTGCTGGATACTCTGGCTAGTCTCCAACTCACGCCTGACTGAATAAAGGGCAAAAGGCTGTGGCCACAGAGTACAAGGCTGGTTAGGGAAGCAACTGATTCATCTCACAGCAGGTCAAGGGCCAGGTTTCCCAAGGAAAAGGTGTGGGCCACATGGGAGACAGACATCCTGAAGAGCTTTTGAGTTGTGCCCAAGAGGACTTCCTGTAAGGGCCAATGCAATCTCAGCAAAGGAGGCTGGAGGTGTAGAACCAGGTGTAGAAGCTGTGTGGTAATCATAAAGGGCAAGTGAAAGAGAATTACTAACCATGCGGAGAGCTCCAGGAAAATCATGGAGTAGTTCACTAATCAGCCACCAGACAGTCACTTTAAACGGCAGGAAATGCCAGAGGAAGACAACAATAGATACAACCTGAGCTGATCATATCAGACCTTTCCTACTTCTTACTCCTCCTCCCTTCCATACTACCACCACAGTGGAGGCAACAGTAGTCCATGGAGTGGGATAGGAGTTACAGTGCAAAGAAGATGGAGATGGAGATAAATACCACCTTTCCCCACCCATGATACAAACTTCTAGCTGGAATATATGTGAGCAATGGAAGAGAGATACAAACTCAGTGAAGTTTGCCATTTGCCCATTACGTGGGGTATGATATTTTCATCATTGAAATAGTTGGGAGTTTTGTGATTAGAAAGGAGCAGAGAAATTTTTGTTATCTAAGAGAACTATAAAAAGCATGAGACCTACTAAAGGTCTCATCCAGGGGCATGAGAATTACTAGAGGATAGAAGAAATGTAAGTAGTAAATGGTAGCAAAGGACAAAATCATTTTCCAATCCCACCATGTTATTTCATGTAACTGATTATACCACTGATAAGTATTACTGAGCCTTCCCAGCTTGGCAGATACCACAGATGCCATTCCTTACTCCCCAGATCAGAGCCTGTGAAATTTACATTTGTTTGAATATTATAGCTTATTTCACAACCTTTCTAGTAGGACTGCCCTATACACTGGTTAATTTTCACTAACCCTTATCCTCTTTTCCTGCTTGGCTTCCACTGAGGTATCAGCATGTCTTATAACTGAACCTAGTTGGGAATCGAAAAAAAAAGTAAAAGAAAAAAAACACTGGTAGCATGTATTATCTAGAGAGTGATAATTAATGCCGTATCCTCACGTAATCTTAGAATTTCAGAAGCAAATATATAGACCTTTTGCTTTCCTTTGTTTGCTGCCTACCTTTATGAGAATTCTCATTTTTAATGTATTTTTAGTAATATGGGTTTGGGAATAAAAGAAGAAAGTATCAGTTAATTTTTTTGCATATTAGTAGCTGAAATCCTAAAATATAGTGAAAAGACAAAATTAATTTTATTAAGAGTTTTAGAGATGATCTTTGTTACATCTGATGATATACTTGGCCCGTAAGTGTAAGATTGAAAAATAAGCAAAATTTAGCATTCTCATTTTTGGTAAACTAATTCTACAAATATAAAAGTTCCAGCATGTATAGATATGCAGGCAGGAGTGTTATTAGTTACAGCCTTGTATATCATGGGGGAAAAAAGCTAACATAGATACAATAACAAAAAAAGAACTAGAAATATATGAATATTCATCAATAAGAAGTGATTGAGTAAATTATACTATATGAACCCTATGGATACTTTCAAAGCTGTGAAAATGGTTGGATTTATTAAACCAAGTGACTAGAATAAGGCCTATATACAATTAACTGCAAAAAAAGGAAATACCATTTTTTGCAAACATTAATCAGCTATAAAAATAGCTATACATGTCTATGTTTTTATTAAGATAACAAAAGTAGAGAAGGACAATGAAACATTGCTTGGCCTAGGTGCTGATGCTACAAGGAGAGAAGAGAAATTACTAAATTGGTCTATGTCTCTCTTTAAACTTATAGGATGAACCATATGCACTTTTTAACTATTTTTATAATTGGAAAAACAATCTAATAACATGTTTTTTAAAGATATGTGTATTACTACATTAGTATTAGTATTACTATATTGTATTAGTTTCCTATTGCTGTACAAATTACAACAACCTTAGTGGTTTAAAACAACACAATTTAATCTTACAGTTCTACAGGTCAGAAGTCGGATGCAATGTCAGCAGGCTGCATTCCTTCTGGAGGCTCTAGAGGAAAATCCATTCTCTTGCTTTTTCCAAGTTGTAGAGGCTTCCAGCATTCCTTGGCTGACGGCCCCCTCTCATATTCAAAACTAGCAATGCTCTGGACAGTCAAGTCTTTCCTACATGGCATCATTTTAACACTGGGTCATCATTTGCCTCCTGCTTCCTCTTTTAAAGACTCTTGTGATTACACTGGGCCCACCTGGATAACCCAATCTTTTAAGGACTCTTGTGATTACACTGGGCCCACCTGGATAACCCAATCTTTTAAGGACTCTTGTGATTGCATTGGGCCCACCTGGATAACCCAATCTTTTAAGGACTCTTGTGATTGCATTGGGCCCACCTGGATAACCCAACTTTAAGGACTCTTGTGATTGCATTGGGCCCTCCTGGATAACCCAATCTTTTAAAGACTCTTGTGATTGCATTGGGCCCACCTGGATAACCCACGCAATCTCTCAATTTTAAAGTCAGCTGATTAGCAGCCTAATTCCCCTTCACCAGGTAACCTGACCTATTCACAATTTTCAGGGATTAGGATATGAACATCTTTGGGGGTGTCATTATTTTGCATATGACCACCCTCCCATACACGCATGCAACATTGTTTCTCCGTTTAGTGAAATAGCGTGGGAAATGTCTTTAGAATGTCATACATGCTTCATCATGTTAAAAACGTACTCTCTGACTTCCCTTTATTAATAAGCATGAATGCCATTTGTCTATGTAAACAGTCTCTAAACCCTTCTCTTTTTAACCTTCTTGCATGACAAGTTTCATTGTATTTATTCACATCGACTGGACAAAGTAAATACAACATTTATTTATTCTAACAATAATCCCTTCAAATGAAATCAATATGCTTCAACAAAGAAATCAAGTTTGTTCTTTCTCTAGTTCCTTCTGTCTGAGTTTCACAGGAAATCTATACTTGGCAGTAGAATTGAACTCAATATATTTACTACAAGTGGGTGCTTGTATTGAGTTTTCAGTGAAAAATTTAAAAGATGGTAAGAAAGAGAATAGGTTCCCTAGTAAATTAAGTGGAAGACAAAGGCAGGTAATATAATTTGCCTAGGGCGAATGGTACCGTAAATGTCTCTCAAGACGGGATGGCAGGGTTTGCTGTCTTTTTCTTTCTTTTTCGTTTTTTTTTTTTTTAGAGAATTTTATTTTAAATAATTGAGCTAAAAGCCGTGTTTATTAATAAAGAATTCATTAGGAGGAAGAATTGGTGACAATCTTTTGGTTTTGTAATAACTGCTTTCAACATTTTGTTGTTGTTGTTGTCTTTATTTCTTTTTTTTTCTTTTATTTTATGCACGATTCCCTAGAAGCAGGGCCTGAGACAGGAATTTACTGTGGAAGTTCTCTTCAGGAAAAACTGATATGAGACAAATGGAAGGATAGGAAAGGAAAAAGAGCCAGCAATTTTGTGGCCTCAGGTATAGTCTGGTCTGCAATGTAAATCACCCGGACAGAGTCACCTCACCTTGCAGCAAGAGGGCTGGGCCTTTATACCTTGTAATGGTCACTCATTGGCTGCCCCAGGTAGGGGGAAACATGTAACCTCACAAGTGTTAGCCTGTGAAAATCAGGTCACCCAAGGACAATTTTCCAGAGTTAGCTCAATACTTGCACAGCTGGAGGATGGTTTCCTGGTCCAATAAAAAGGATCTGGCAGGGACACCAACAACATCTCCTACACCCTTCCCTCATTTCTTTTTTCCTTCATACCTTCCTTACTTTCTGCCTTCCTTCCACCACTCCCTTTAATTTTTGCTCTTCTCCACATCACTGTATTTTCAAATATTCAGGTCTTAATGGAAATAGTCATCCATAACCTTTAAGCAATGGAAAATTTAGTATCTGTCCACTTAAGCTGGCTAACATGATTCCTGACATCTACAGCTGAACCTAATTGATACCATCACTATAAAACATTTGGTTTCACATTGTAATACAAATTTTTTAAAAAATTAGAATCAGGTCTTGGTGACACAAGCAGGATACCTTGAAATGTAGACTGTCAAACTATGATTTCCATCTAATCAATTTGCTACCTTCCAGATAGCCACAAAATGCTACAATTTTGAGTACCTTCTGTTTAAATCATGGTACCAAGTTGACAGACCATTGATTATATAATAGCCTGAAAGTTACAGTAGTAAAATTTCAAAAATATTTGTGCTCAAAAGACGTGCATAGTCTATCCAAAATCACTAAGGGATATCACCAAATCTTGAGCACTTTCTCTAGGTGTCCCCAAAATTGAGCCCAACTGCCCTTAAGTCTTGGTGGACAATGAATTTAGAACATGGTTTATTTACATTTTACACTGAAAAGAAAACCAAATTGGAAATGAAAAATATCTAAGAGACCTATAACAAGTTACTAAACCTTCTATCATCTGTTCTCTCATTTATAAAAGATTTAACAAAATGATCTAAAGAATGCTTTCCAGAATTAAAATTCTATGATTAAATGACTAATTCTAATTTGGAATAGTGTAGAGTAGTACTCAGAGTTACGACATCATTCTTTGGCTGCATGATGCTTCAGCTGTTTCTACTCTGAGATAAAAGGATAATGTAAAACAAATGGGCCATTTGCCTTTGGGGGGCTGAGAAATCTTAAAGTACTGGTTTTCTGTAATCACTCCATCAAACTTTCAAAAAACACAATGTATAAAGAAAATTTATTTAGAGATTCTCATAGCTGATCATTTAGTTTCCTTTAGCAACATAAAATAATTTACAATAATTATAATTCTATATAGCTCACATTTCTTGACCAATTTTGCAAACATTTTCTTCTCATAAAAATGTTTGGAATTTTCATCCACATCTTACAAGCAAGTCAGGGAATAAGTGAGTAAGGTCAAGCAGTGGATCAGTAGTGGAATCAAGGTCGAAAACAATGATTTCAGATTCATGAGCTCTTTACACTGTAGCATGCCTTTTCATTAGGAGCCATACTTTGACCTTATAATAAACAGATTTCATTGGCATCACACAATTAAAACAATTATTATTAAGGGAAGTATTAAATTTTCAATCAGAAAAAGTTTTATAAATATGTTCATTGTTCATAAATCAACTATATATGTAGGGCAAACATTATCATCCATAGAGCTAGAAGGGCAACATTGTCAAGTAATCTTAATTGTCAGTTTTCTAGCATCCAAATTTAGATATATTAAGTCTGCTTCATCTCCAGTGCTCTCTTGATAACCTTTGATAATCACTGGAATCCCTTCATACTGTATCTTCCCCAAAATCCATTTGATTAAAAGTAAAAAACAGTAAGACTCATGTGTATATTCAGTTCCTACTGTGAAGAAAAGACATGAGCCCAAATGCTCTTTCCCAGTAATGCTAAGCTATATCAAGTTAAACCACTGGCACTCTACCTTTAATTTTTTTCACTTTTCGTTTTGCTTCACTTGCCAGAATGAAAATTTAATATCCTTGTCTAAAAAGATGTCCTCGTTAAAAAAATTTTACCTTTCATTTAGTCATCTAATAAATACAAATGTTAGTGCTGCACCATATACACAATGAGTACATAATAAATTGAGGTGATAAACAGGAATGAGAGAAAGTAAATCTATCCAACAATATCTGATCTTTATAATGAATCATTGTCCTTAAAATTTATCTCTTTGCCAGCTTCATTCTACTGTTCAAAGTTCCTGGAACGTGCTCTGTAGTTTTGTATCTATGTTCCACTTTTTATAAAGCATATAAGTAAGTTAGCTGAAGTCTCATTGCTTCTCAAGGTTTTGATTGAGTTCCATGTCTAGCCTCAACCTATCATTGTAGCCAGGGAAATATAATGTAACAATTGTTATAGGGCCAGCTATCATGCTTTGCTCCTGAGACATAGTGGAGCCCCACCCATGCATATGGATAGAAGAAGTGATGTAGGTTAGATTCCTAAAAAAAAAAGAAAAGAAAAGAAAGACAGAAAATTGGCACTATTGCCAAAAGAATAGAGAGTAGTGACTGGGAACTGTCAAAAGACAAAATTACAGCAAATTTAGTTTAAAGATCTAATTGGCTTTTATTTGCAATTTTAGAATCACAAAATAGAATGAGTGTTCCAATGAGTGCAGCAGAGGAAGTTGGCTTTATAGGCAGAAAAGGGCTGATGAAAGAAACATATCCTTGTACAGGGAAACAGTTTCTTAACTAATCACAATCTTATGAGATGTGTAGAATAAATCACACATTAAAATGTGCAAGGGGATTTCAGTCAGTGTTAATAAACACGTTTTTACATGGTCACAGAACAGGAATTATTGAATTCTGGAATACAGAATTTTAGATTCAGCAATGTGAAAGGAAAAGAGAATAAATACAATTTAGACAAATGTCCCAAGGCTGCAGCAGATTGTCCCCCAACTCCTGCAGAGACAACATTAGAAGTGTTTTGAATGGCAGGCAACTCCTAGATATACAGCACATAACATGCATAACTATAAGCAGCAAACCTGAATTCCAACTTTCAGTCTTAGTTAAGTTATAAAGCACACAACTTAATCAGAAAAAAAAAAAATAGAACATAAGGACCTAGACTAAAAGAAAAAGTACCTGAGGTTTAAAGAGCTAGCTGATGCAATGTTTACAGTAAAGAAACAATGCTGATCACCATGGGGCAAACACATGCTTTGAGTCATGTTTTCAGATAATATGATTGACATGAACCTCTCCTTGTCTATCCAACCCCCTTGAACCATTGGCAGTTATTCACAATGGAGTGGAATGAGCTAGATTGTCATTCTGAACATAGATAATAATGAACTGTTCAAACAGATCTCATAAATATGACTTTAACTTCATTGACAGTGGTTCTCCACGTTTTTGTCTTCTTCATTTCTCAAGGACTCACCTGAGAGATAAACACATCTATACTGCCTGCATGGGTGTATGAGTACAGAAAGCTAAATACCAACTGCTTTTGAACAGTGGTTCTCAATCCTGTGTAATTCCACCCCCTCCCCAAGTATATTGGCAATGTCACTTAACACTTTTTATGGTCACACCTGGGTGGGGAATAGCACGTGCTACTGCCATTTAATAGGTAGAGACCAGGGATGCTGCTAAACATCCTACAACACACAAGAGCCCCCAAATGATAAAGACTAATCCAGCCAAAAAGCCTAGAAGAGTGGTCTCTGAATGTTCTCACTATAAAGAAATGATAAATGTATGATGGATATGCTAATTACCTTGATTTGGATCATCGCATCACATAATGTATACATGTATCAAAACTTCACATTGTACCCCATAAATATATACAATTCTCATGTGTCAATTAAATTTTTTTTTAAGGTCAATAGTTCCAGGACTGAGAAACTCAGCTTTAGAGATAAGATTACTTTGTTGCTTTTGTCGCCCACAGATCACTGTTACCAGGAAACACTTCAAGCCAATGGAGATAACAAGTCATGATAATGATAGAGCCTTAATGGATAGGGACTGGAGGAGGCCTTTGAGCTGACCATCTAATATACTTTTAAAATGTTACAATACTGACGGTACTACTGGTTTAAGCTTTATTTCAAAGTGTGGTAAAAATATACATGATGGAATATTATGCAGTTATAAAACATTGTATTTTAGGATGATTTTAAATGGCATGTAAAAATGCCCATGACCTGATAATTGAAAAGAATAAGCATGTTTTTAAAGTATAGCTCCACTGTACAAGTTTGGTGAATATGGACCTTTGTGTAATATATATGCATACACATATAAATACAGATACATATAAAAATTATATGTAATATTAAATTTATTAAAATTCTATCTAAAATATAATTTATAGGTGATTTTAATTCACTTCTTTATACTTTTCAGGACCCTGGGAACACACCTCAAAACCCTCAGCTCTCTGTAGAATTATACTCCAGGATCTCTCTCCTTCCCAGCCCTCAGTTCCATTTGGAACTTCCTTTCTCCTGTGGTATTCCACCTCCTCTGATGTGAGGACTCCAGGGATAAGTAAGGTTTCTTTTTGCTCTTAGGCCATCAAGATTCAACTGTTGTCTAACTAGAAATTATCTTCCTACTATCCCACACACCATGGAAGAGAGGGTTATTAATACACACATACGCACACATACACACACAACACACGCACACACAAATAGTCCTTTGTAGCTAATTATACACACAAATAGAACCAGGAATATGTTAAATGTATCTATGACTTTAAGGAGTTCATGGTGGCAGAGAGTCAAGAGTGATTTATTTAGTTTAATCAACTTATACTGAGTTCTGTTCTAGCCTAATCTAATGTTTCTTAACACTTGCATAAAATATTGATTTCCCAACCTCTTCCTCAGAAACTCAGCTTTAGAAGGCCTGGAGTTGAGGCTTAGGAACTTACATTGTTAGCAAACACCCCCAGGTGGTTCAGGACCCTGGGAACACACCTCAAAACCCTCAGCTCTCTGTAGAATTATACTCCAGGATCTCTCTCCTTCCCACTCCCCTTCCCAGCCCTCAGTTCCGTTTGGAACTTCCTTTTTCCCATGGTATTCCACCTCCTCTGAGGTGAGGACTCCAGGCAGAGCTATGCAGGTCTTTCTCTTCTGCTAGCTACTGCAGCTGGATAGGAGATAAGATACAAAGAGGGAGGGAAACCTTCACGTCCTAAGGAGGGAGAAGAGAAAGGGACAAACCCACTCTGGTCTGGCCTCGGAGTATTAAATTTGTACAGCAAAGATCTGTCGCTAGTAGATATTTTATATCTTAATATGCTGAAAGAATCACTCTCTTCTTCCCTAGCATAAAGAATTATTTAAAAATTCCTTCCAAACCTTAAACTCTGTATGCACCAGGCTCCAGGAAATGATGTAAACCGACAAAATGTGTCCCTCTGAAGGATTTCTTTTCTTAATGCAAACTACAGGAAATAAAGCCTGAAAAACTTTCCTGAATTTATCATAATTTTATATTCTTTTTCTCTCTACCAATCAAGAAGATCTCAACTTGTGATGCACACTCCCTAAAAGGTTGGGTGAGATGAGAGAAAATGGTTTGAAGGCGTGGTTCAACAGTTTTGACAAATGCTGCTGAAAAACAACAAATCTGGAGTGAATAATGAAGGTAACTGGCTAAGTGACTGGTCAAAACTCTCATTCAAAGGAACCAAAGGGTAAAGAGCAGATTTAGCTCAAAATATCTTCAAATCTCTACTTCATTTTCTCATGTAAGTTGTTTCACTATTATTGTCTCATGTAAACAACAGTATAATTACCTTCATAGCTGGAAATATTTTTGTATTCCTTATAAGACTAGATATAGTAGTGAAATAGCTGAAGGCCCTTTGAGTATGAAAAGAAAATACAAAAATAAAAAATTTAAAATAAACAAAATGAAGATAAGCAATCCCATGATTCTATTCTCTCCCCCAAGTGAATCAGAATATTTATACTAAACTTTGAAAATCCCCTCTGGAGAAAACACTCAGAGCTAGAACTGTCCCAGACCAGGAGCTGGACTTCATGGTAATACAGACACCTTGGGAATTGGGTCCAACATGCCCCTTAAAACAATAAACTTCCTGAGTTGTTAGAACACTAACAATCTAATATTTTAACAGCAGGGGGAAAAAAGTCTAAATTTTTAATTTGCAGTTATGTTAGAAAACATTACGGATACAATCAGATTGAGAATAGGGATGAAATTATTTTTAGTACCCTTCAATTGCTTTCCATTTAAACATACTGCATTAGTCAGGGTTCTCTAGAGAAACAGAACCACCAGGATGTGTGTGTACATATAGAGACAGAAAGAGAGAGATTTTAAGGAATTGGCTCACTTGACTATAGAGGCTGACAAGTTCAAAATCTGCAGGGTAGGCCAGCAGGCCAGAGACCTAGAGAGAAGTTGCTGTCAAAGCAGAAGTCCAAAGGTAATTTGGAGGCAGAATTCCTTCTTCTTTGAGGGACCTTTTTCTCTTAAGGCTTCCACTGACTGGATGAAACCTACTTACGTTACGGAAGGTAATATGCTTTGCTCAAAATCTCAAAATCTACTGGTTTAAATATTAATCTCACCAAAAAAATACCTTCACAGTATTTGATCAAATATTTGGGTACCATGTCCTAGTCAAGTGACACATAAAATTAACATCACATCATTAGTATAATACTAATATTATATCCATATTTTGTGGTCTTAATGATTCTACATCTTTTGAAAAATGTATTTTATTTAAATGCTCATTTAAAACTGAACTATTAAAATTAACTCAAAATTTAACAATAGTTAAAGTTAGATTTCAATAATAAATTATTAGTGCTATGTGCTTCACGAGCATGTGTAATCACAAGGTAGTGATTATAATTTCCATGGTTTGTTCACTCAAGTTTCCAGTTATCAACAGGTCCCTACACTGAAAATATAATTTCAAATTTTTAAAATATTAGGTGACTATTCTGCAAAATATTTTTACTTACAAGGTCATTTGCTGATCTCAGGCTGCTAATCACTACACTCGAGATTTCAAAATATGCACACAAAATTCTGATGCTCTTTAAGTTGTTATAAAGCATAAAGATAAAAGGATATCCTTCTAACACATTATTTTAATACCAAGCTCTGAGAAATAAAGCAAAAAAAAAAAGAAAACCACTAGAAATTTTATTTATGAGTATTAATGTATTATGTACTTTAAAAATACATTTGAATTAGAGTGAATTATCTAAAAATAACTTTTATCTGTGTAATCTACACCTCAAATGTAAGATGGATATTTGTATTCTCTCTTCTTTGCTGAGGGAATGTAGACACAGTTATGAACTTATACTAATAGTGACCTACGTACACTCAGGTTGGATTGATTAACTATCATATATAAGATGGTTGTCAATTCTGGCTGCACATTAGCTTCACCTGGGGACCTTTGAAAAATCCTGATCTCCAGCTGTATCCCAGACCAATTAAATGAGAAACCTCTCCAGGTGGGACTAAAGATTCGGTATTTGTAAAACTCTCCAGGTGAATACAATGTGAAGCCAAGGTAGCAACTACTGAGTATGATCACGTGGGTTCTGTATTCACAGATTCAACTAACCACAAATCAAAAATATTCAGAAAAAAATTTAAAAATTAAAAATATGACAAATAATATAAATAAAAAACAATGCAGTATAACAACTACTTACATACAGTTTACATTATATTAGGTATTATAAATAATATAGAGATGATATAAAGTATACAAAGGATGTGCATAAGCTATATGCAAATACTTTGCCATTTTGTATAAGGTACTCTAGCACCCTTGGATTCTGGTATCTATGGAGGTCCTAGAACCAACCCCCTCCCCAATACTGTACTATATATAACACATTTGTTTTTAAAGATATGTCAGCATTATAAATAAATTAGAGAGAACTGCAAATTTGGGGGGAGTTAAATAGTAATAGATTAAATATTAGAATTTTCTGTTCCTTAAAAGTTAGAAGTTAGCTGTAAACTTCTCATTCCATTTCCAATGGACATGGTCCTCATTCCAGTTCCAGTGGTAGATTACTAAGCAATCTTTTAACCTTGTGAGTGATAATTGGTTTATTCAAGATTTATTGTTTTTATTGCTTGGTTAATTTATAATATTCTGCTAATAAACAACAAAGTTTTCAAGATTTTCAAATTTGTTGCCATAGCTTTGTATGTTGAACTGCCTTATGATCTCTTTAATAACTTCAAATTTTCTGGCTATGTTTCCCTTCACACTTATTCTGTCCCATTTTTCTTTCAAATTTCTAAGAAGTTAGTCCACTTTATTGGCTTCCTCAAAGAACAAGCTATTAGATTGATTTATTCTTTATACTTTATTTTCTTTGTTTTTTATTTCATTAATTTCTACCTTTATCTTTACTGCTTCCTCCTTATTCACTCTAGTTTCATTCCTAGATGTGTGTGTTTCTATTTTGTAATTATTAAGTGAATTTCTCTGCTTTGCTTTAATATAAAGTGTTTTTCTCTTCCTTGTTTGCTAGATAATTTGTGATTTCTCAACTGAATGCCTTTTTGTTCATGGATTATTTAGAAAAATGGTTATTAATTTTTAGGTAGCTTATATTTCAATAATATTTTACTCTTTAATTTTATATGAACAGAGAAATTGCTTTATAAAAATCTCCATATTTTAAATGCATTATTGTGGGCAATATATGATCAATTTTTAGCCAATTCATGTAAAAATGCAAAAAATAATATCTAGGGATATAGGGATCTTTATATATTGAGCCAGGATTTTTAAGTAATTCCATTAATTTTCCTTGCTTATTTTTGTCTAATTCTCAACAAAAAACCGTAATAAAATTCTCCTACTATAATTATGTTTTATGAATTTATCTTTTTATTCCTAAATATATTGATTTTTATCTTTAGCTGCTATTTTTGGAATATTCTAGTTTAATTCTGTTTTTCATGAACTGCATTTTTAATTATGACATGATATCCACCTTTATACCCTTATTAATTGCTTTTATTAATGAATTACACCTTTTCTTATATTAATATGGCCATTCCTGATTTACTTCAGTTTGTGTGGATCTGTGTCTCTTCACCCATCCCCTTATTTTAAAGCTTCTTTATCACTTTTTTTTGTTGAAAGAGCATATAAGTCAGATTTGCTTTTTTGAGCCACTCTATGTTTTAGTGGGTGAATTCAATTCATTCTTATATAGCATAATAACTAATATGTATGTTTTCTCTTTCATCTATCATATTTTTTTTAATTTTCTTTATTGAAGTATACTTTACATATCATGCCTTTACTCCATTTTAAGTGTACAATTAAATGATTTTCAGTGAATTTACCGAGGTGTACAGTTAATCACATAAATCAGTTTTAGAGGAATTCCTTTCTCCTATTGAGACCCCTAATTTTATTTCTTGTTTTCCTAAATTATTTTTGTTTTCCTTTTCCTTAATTCTGCTAATTTGTCTGTTTTTTATTTCAGATTTGTTCTTTGTCCTTTTTAAATGCTATTCAATTTGGTTAGTGTACTTTTATCAATTTCCTTCCTTTCTTTTCCTAGCAGCATAATCAGAAACTACTATTTGGGGGAAAAAAACTCCCTATTTCCCCATCAACAAACTCTGTTTTCCATAACTTCCTACTTGCTATACCTCAGTAAGATGAAACTCTTAGAATACTTTTCATTTTGTCATTTTTATCTACTATTTTTTTTCTGGAATAGCATTATGGGATTCCTTGCAACAAGCATGTCCCCTCCATTTCAAGAGCTCCTATTTGGCCTTATATTATATTCCCAATCCATAACATTCAGCTGTAACTATATACATATATACATTTTTAAGTTAATCACCTATTGCTTGTTTCCTCAGATCAGACCATTCTGATCTGCCCCTGAAGGCACACACACCTCAGTAAACTAGTTAACAAATACCCCTTCTGTGCTCCCAGGCAATGCGATGGAGACCTGGGTGAACGAGATCTGCCTGTCCCCTGGGCCCCAGAGATCAATCCCCGACCCTGCCAGGGAGAAGAGTGCCGGTCTCCAGTCACCCACGGGGGGGGCCCCCAAGCTGGATCAACGTCTCTCCACCTCAGGATTGCCCCGTTCTGCTGGAGTCACCAGGCGGCACCTGGGAGGGCTGGCGGGTAGGGAGCTCATAGTCTGACTACCCCTGGGTTCTCTGTAAGGCCCCAAAAGGAAAGGTCCCATTCCCTGCAGATGCCTCCAGATGCTGGCTAAATTGTCTCCCAGCAGCCCGGAGTAGGGAAGGGGGAGGGGAGAATGGAGCAATATGGCGCCTGCCGATAGGCTCGGGTCTGCAGGCCGGAGGTGCCCTGAGGGAGCGGGTAGCCGGGTGCCCTGTTCACAAAAGGCTCACCGCTCACTGGCGGCAGCCGTCTCTGGGCTGGTGTTAGCAGGTCTCTCCAACCGCTCAGGAGCCCACCAGCAGTCCCAGATGCAAGAGAGAGGAAATTTAACCCATCTACCTACCCTTGTCACTGGTCTCCGAGTGTCCCGGGGGCCTTTCTCCTTCCAGTTCTCCTCCACAGCTACTTCCCGTGGAGTCTCCTGTAGTTTCAGGCACCCTTTATTCCGACCCTCATCTGATCTATGTCCGTTTGCCTGTTTATTTTTTTTTTCACTTTCTTCTAAATCTATCTTTCTTGCAGAGAGACTCTGGCTGGCGGTTTTACTCATCCGCCATCTTGCCTCTCTCTGAATCCTCTCTTAAATCTTTCTCTCAGGCTGTATATCTCTTTAAATATATACAGAAACGTTGAGTCATTAATTATTCATTTGTTCACTAACTGGAGATTAACATCAGCTTTCCGAGGAGTATCTTAAGCTACCCATAAGTACTCCTTTGGCTTACCACAAAGCAAAGATGGCATGGTCTTCTTTTCAGGTATATGTTCTTATTAGGGTCCTCAGCTTTTATATATTATATGTTTATTGTACACTCTTCTATGTGCCTGCTATCCTTCTGTACTTATCATAGCATATGTCACACTGTATTACAATTATCTATTTATCTATATCCTGCAGTAGTTAAAAGCTCTGTGAAGACAAAGTCAATTCCTGTCTTCTTTACAGTTGAATTTTAATTTTCTAGAACAGTAAAGAAACATAGTGCAGTTGCTCAGTAAAATTAGTTCAATAGATCTAGTGAATAAGATGACAATTTGTGAAAAATTGTGCAAAATGTAATATGACACAACTTTATGCATAAATATTTAATTCAAATGGTTAAAGTGTATTTATATAATAACTTACATATTTTATGTTGGGAAATACAAAAATAGCAGAGAACATGTGTAGTTTCAATAATTTATGTGCATGCTGTAATCAAAAATGAATAAATTAAATAAATTACCATTGTTACATGATGGACTGTTGGATTTTAAGCACATAATCAAATATACTGATGATAAATATTTTTAAAGCTAAGTGAAAACTTAAAGTATTTCAGTTTTGTTTTAATAAAAGAAATCATCTGTTTTTCACTAGATGTTGGAATGCTATTATATTGTGCCAAGAATCTGATCTTAAAGTTGACATAAAGGAGCAAGTTAAAGGTTACATCCTATAGATCACAATAACATTTATGTTGAAAAATATCCTAATTTCAAACAAAGACCTATGATCATTTTTATAAAAGAGGGCATTCTGAAACTACCTTCCCTAGAGATTTTAGCCAGCTAAATCATATACTATGTAGCTAAGTCATTCACTATGTAGTTTTTCAGAAATGTATTTTTTAAGAAAGACTTTTAAAATATGGTTAAATAACCTAATGAATATATAATAGTCAAAACCAGAAATCCTAATGTTTATCTTATTAATCCTTTGAGGCAGGTGAAGCATCTCCTTAGCAGTAGTTGCATTTTCAGATGAGCCAAATAGGAAATCTTAGTATAGTTAGAATCAAAGATCTGTTAGCAATTTGAACACATGATACAACATGGAATAACCTTGAAATCATTATTCTAAGTGAAACAAGCCAGACACAAAAGGACAAGTATTATATGATTCCACTTATATCAGGTGCCTAGAATAGTCAAATTCATAGAGACAGAAGGTAGAATAAAGATTGTCAAAGGCTAGATAGAAAAGTAAGGGTAGTTATTGTTTAATGGATACCAAGTTTCAGTTCAGGATGATAAAAAAGTTCTGCACATGGACGGTGGTGATGGTTGTCCAACAATGTGAATGTAGTTAATGCCACTGAACTGTACACTTAAAAATGGTTAAAATGGTAAATTTTATGTTATATGCTTTACCACAATAAAAATAAATAATTTTCTAAAAAATCTATTAATATATACTAAGAAATGAAAACAACTCATTTTACAACTGGCCTATTCACAGCAAACGTCAGATCCAGCATTTTCTGTTGAGATGATTAGAATAGGCAAGAAGAGCCAGAAGTAGAGGTGAAATTATTCTGGCTTCTTAATGGAAGTCATTGATGTCACACCTTGTTGATTAGATGTCTGGTTGATTGGTTTTCCTGAACATTTGGACCATTTGCCAGACCTTTCTTTTTTTAGCTAGACATACATTCCCCCTGTTTGATGAATTCTTTGAGAACATTTGAGGGTAGATGCTAGAAAGAAACAATAAGGGCAAAGCAGGGAGGAAAAGAGCAGCTAATGAATAAGTCAATAAACTAGAGGACAGACAATGTTTAACATGATATAATGTATGAGATATCCAATGACATAGAGCAGGGGCAGAATACAGAGTTTTGAGCCAGTTAGTCTGGAGCTGACCAAATGCACAATAGAATGAGGGTGATGATTAAATTTCAACTCACTTATACAAAATCAAAACCAATTAATGTAGTCCCAGTATAAATCCCTTACTTTTCTTTTCAAATTTAGCCTGTTCTCTCAAATTCTTCTCTTTTCATGCCTTATGCTTTCATTTACTTGATCTTCAAGGCTATATTCACTAGGAGTGGTCTATTATACTCTTGTACTCAAAAAAGTTGAATCTCCATGTGTTCACTAGTCCCACCCCTTAGGCTGAATCATACACTTATCAAAGTTCTCCAAAGTATCAGAGGGCCTTATTGTTCCCTAATATCTTGAGAATATTTTTAAATATCCTGAGTGCAGGATATATAGTTGATATAGTTGAGCCGTTTTTTTCAACTTTTAAAACAATAAAAAACTAGCACCCTTGACAATGGCAAACATTTACAAAATTTTATTAAATGCATAATATCCACATTCAGATTGAAGATCCATCACTTGCCAGCAATACAACCATAGAAAAACTGTTTAAGATTTTTTTGAGCCTCAGTTTTATCTATAGGCAGGTAAGAGTTTCACCTACCATACTGGGTTTGTCGTGAGAATTAAATGGTGGAGTTTTTTAAACAAAGCATTTAACACAGTGCCAAATATGCTATGAGCACTCAATCAATGTTAGCTAGTAATTTTTAGTACTAATTGATTATACAGTTTCTCTCACTTTCCTTACACACTAACATAACTTGTTGTCTTAGTCAATGTGGTCAAACTGATATGGGCATGTAGTTAGAGTCAAGTGTTACAGGGAACTTTGGAGAGCCAATGAACAAAAGATTGACTTGAGTCTACCTTTGTTCACAAAGACCTCAGCCTCAGATTCCTAAGGTTTAAGCTGAGAAACATCTGTATTGCCAACATTACCTGATGCCTGTCTTATGAGCAAAACGTACAATTAGTTTTCTCTTTCTTCAGAAAACTGATATCAAAAATCAAAGAAGATAAGTTGCCCAAGAAAATAACTTGAGAAAGCAATTTAGTGACTGAAACATCTTAATAGGGATGGGATTTCTGCACTGCATTTGGGAATGTACCGACTTGTCCTTTTAGGAAAATAATGAGACTTTCATTTAAAAAGAGGAGGTCAGCCACAGTTCTTCTGGTAATAAGTAATAATAATTCTACTAGCCATAAAAATAAGTTTTCACATTATTTATAGTAAGCTTCAATAGGAATTTCAAGATGCACTCTAAGCCCAGATCTTCACGTCCTATCAAAGTTTTAACTTATTTTTGCCAAACAGAATGATCTCTCAAGTAACTATCAATTTACTTTTTTTTTACTTTGTATTATGGAAATTTCAAAACACACATAAGTTAAGAGTATGATGAACTAACATGTACACATTACCCAACCTCAACAACCATCAACTCAACCATGTTATTATTATCATACCTCCAAAATTAACAGTAATTTTTTACTAACAAATTTCTAAATGATGTTTGTATTCTCCCAATTGTCATGTATTTACAGTTTGTTCTTGAAAAGGGATCCTAATAAACCCCATACATTTTAATTGGTTATTACATCTCATTTTTCATCAATAAATTATCTATCTCTCTCTCCCTTTCTTTTTTCCTTGAAAGTTATTTGTTGAAGAAACCAGGCACTTCATCCTGTAGAGGTTTGTCAGTTTGAATTTTACATATCACTCATCATCAATTTACTCCTACTTAAGATACTAGGAATTATCTTCATATCATTCTCCCCAAATGTTAATGTTAAATGAAGAGAAACATCTATTTCAGCCAGGTATGTGGATATGCATTTTCATATTATTGCATATATGTATTAATATATTAATGTAATGTAGAACAGGTATCCTCAAGCTAACTGGCCAGAGAGTAAAAAAATAATGTCATATTCCACTAATACTCAAACTACAATACCTTGGAGCGGCCATAATCTAAATTCAAGCCCACAATCAGGAGACTAAACATGGCATAAATGTGCCCATAACACGAGTTCTAGCATTAGAGAAAAACACCTCTATTTTAAGTTCTCCCTCCTTATGCTTTATTTTCCCAACTCAAAGTGCATCACCTCACAGGATGTTTAAGAGTGGCAAGTTCTGCCTTTAGAAACAACCCAGAAGTCGGGCGTGGTTTTCCCCTCTTACTCACAGAAAGTTTACATCTGAACATAACCATCCATCAGTACATTCTGGATAATTTGGCTTTTAATAATACTATAAACAAGGGCATCAGTAGTCCCATACACATTGAGAATTGCCAAGTCTAGTCCAAATCCATTTTTACAATCTCTCTTAAAGCATGATGTCATACCTGCTTGACCTTCCCAGAGATTTGTCTCAGCTCCTCTTCACTTGTGAGCCACAGGTTGCCACAGTTAATAAGTATTTAAAGTGACAAGAGTACACTTAAGTCGGGGCATATTTAGAAATGCAGTGCTTTATTAAAAGATATGTGGCTAGCCAGCAGTCTGAGTCCAAATTTAAACATTTACCCCTGACACAAGCCCTTTGTCCTACCCCTAGAGCAAGGATACCTCTAATAGTTACTTACTAGGTACTAAACAATCTATAAACAATCTATATTTCAAGAATATGAAAACTTCTTGGGAAGACAGTCATAAAATCTCAACACGTCATGGTGGAACAGCTTGTCACCAGCTGCTCCGAGAAATTCCATAATCCTTGGTCTTCTATAGTTGATTTTATACCCACTTTTCTGTTTATGTCTCACTTAGTGTGTGGCCAGAAAAGTAGCTGTCCACCTTCAATATATTATCTACAGTATCAGAATGCAATGTAAATGCTTTGTCCATGCAATTTACATGTACAGGTGGAGCAATAAAACTGTTTCTTCATATTGCATAATATTTATTAATGTTTTATTTTAAAAATGTATAAAGAATCTCAGCTATTCTAAGACCAGTTCTAGTTTATCCCTCACATTGAACAAAAATAACACCCATATCTCCACATACATACAAAAATCATTAAAATCATACAAAGAAAAGACATATTTTCCTAAAGAAGCCACACGTCTAAAGAAATGTGACATTGACTGAAATATACACTCAGCAATTTATATTGTCATCAGAACTGTTAGATTTTTAGGCTAAAATATATATGTATTCGAGTTACTTCAACCTTTTTCTACAAGCCACAGGTGCGTACTCCCCGTACATTTTCTGAACTGAAGGGCTCAGGAGAGCCATCCAGAAACACACTTTATCTGAAAGGTAAATCTAAATTTTCACATCCTCCATTGCTTGCACTTTGTAAAAAGCAGTTGGTTTTTCTTTTGTTTTTGTTTGTTTGTTTGTTTTGTTTTTGTTTGTTTTGTTTTGTCCTTTTAGCTTTACCCCATCAATGTTTGGCAGGAAAAATAGGAAAAAATGAAGACCACATTTTTAGTTAGTATACCCTATTACACAAAAATAAATAAATTAGATTTTCCTGAAGAACACTTGGTCCTCTGCTGAGGTTTCTATTTAATGAAAACTTCATTTTTAGTTTTAACATTGACATTTCATATCAGCTGACAAAACACAGAAAGAAAAGGAAAGAAATCTTTGTTGTGTTTGCTTTGGCTTTTTTCTCTATTTAAACAAATGGTCACTCACTCTCAGTATGTCAAGGGGATAAGGAACAATATTTTCTCATTTTAAATACTGCCTCTGGGGGATAGCGTGATGTGTTGGAAAGAACTGGACTTTGAAATGAGAAGTAATCCGAACACTGAGTTTGCTTTCCTTTAATCAACTATATGGTTCTGTCACAGTTTATCATTTTTCTAGGCTTCATGCCTCTCATTTGTTATTGTTACATCTGGATAATTGTACCCAATAAGGTTGCTATTATAAGGAGATTCAGATGAATATTAATTCTACCTCAAACAGTAAGTAACTTTCTGATAATGACATTTTTATTTATGGTCTTCCCGTAATTTCATTTTTTATCTATAAATTTTTAGAATTTTTTAAACATTTCATTTTAACAATTCCCAATTATTACAAAAATAGCAAATCAATGTTTTTATTATTGTCTTTAGGATTGCACTGAAGTCTCACCTAGATCACTGACCCAGAATCAGTCCTCCTAACTTTGAATTAAACAATATTTTTATTTATAAGTTTCAAACATCTTAGAATGAAACCTTGGGCTGTAAAATTCTAGAGATAAGAGTCCCATAATAAGAAGTAAAACACTTCTTGAAGGATGGATTAAGATCAGAAAGAACCTAGAAAGATCAAGCTTATTCTTCAAATGATTTTTTTATTTCTGCTTTGCTGTGCAATAAAGATTTAAAATAAACTTTGAAAAGTTATGGAACTCTTCAACTTCTCTAAGCTAGAATGCAAGAATCTAGTTCGCTGAGCAAATAATTGCATTTCAGGAATACTTTATACAGTAATTTTTACTGAGTAAAACACTGAGTGCAATAGAAGGTAAGGAAATATAATTCAGAAAACACACTCTGCTTGGTTTACAGAGCTCCCTAAGGCCTCTAAGAGATCTCAGCACTCTCTGTGTTTGCATAGCTACCCTTAATATTGATTCTGAGTTACACAAACCTTTATGGTTCCTCAGATCAACAACTCAAACAGATTTTCCCCTGGACCTTATCCTTATCTCCCCAAATAAGGATATAGATCTGTTCACATTCCAATCATATAAAATAGAAATTATAAAAAATAAAAATAAAAATAAACCTCTACTGCCATAGCAATCTAGGCAACAATTTAAACTCAACAATTTGCAACCTGAGAGAAGAGATAAAGAGAAAGACTCCACACACACATACATACCAGGGAGGAAGATGTCAGAAGGTTTAAAAGGCTATATTCAATACTATTATAATATTTGAAACAGTATATCCAATACTAAATTTGAAAAGATTTGAAAAGGTATATTTAGTATTAAAATTTCTTTGGTTTGTTTAATTTGTTTAATTTTCTTTTGCTATTGTAAATAACATTAAAAGGTTTCTTTACTGTGAAAATATTATGCCAATTGACTACTGAAGACATACATATTTTTAAATGAGTACTTAAATAAGGTCATAAATACAGAGACTAGGAACCAAGTTTTAGTACTCTAAAAGAATACTAAACAACTGTAAATGCATTTTGCATTGGACAGATACAATACATACTTAAAAGTACTAATGGGATAACATTGAAAACACACCTAGGCATATGGTTTTTAATCACATCAGTCTGTTTACCTTAGCCATCTATTTATAAAAATGTTATTGTATAAAATGTAAAAATTATTAATAAAAAATTACATAACTTATTGGAAAACATTAATCTTTGTATATTTGGAAAACAGGGAAATCAGAATGATTATGTTACACAGTCCTATAATGTCAACTATGCCAATATTTACTTCATCAACTCTGTATAGATTCAAAGGCAATTTATCCAGATTACTTAATGTCATAATATTAGTAATATTATTAGTAATGGAAAAAGTGTAATTTCCTGGTTTCAGTCTCCATTGTGCAAATAAGCCACTTCAAGCTAGTTTTGTTTTTTATTTCAATTAGGTTTATTCACAAAAAAAAAATAAATAAACCCACATTGATTTAGATTTTTCTAGAACAAGCTAGAAGCCTAAGTATATTTTTTATTCCTTAGGAGTTGAATGCATGTAAAGAACTGTTGATGACCATGGCCATGGCATATAGCATTATACTCAGCTAGCCTTTGCTTAGTGAAGAGAGTCAGTTGAATTGTTTAATGTCTGAAAAGATTTATGTGCAAAAACCAAAACTTAAAATTGCCTGTGCTTTAACTTATCAATTAAAATTAAAAATCTTTAACTTAAATTGTTCTTAATCCTTTATGTCAACATAAATTTTTAAAAACTTAAATCTATTTCAAATAAGAATGGCAAGTTTTACTGAATCATTTTTAAAATTTAATATAGCTGATCTCTTTCCTCAATTCAAACTCATAATAATTCAGCCAAATGCCATTATGGGTTTGAGTTTAACTGTGTCCTCCCAAAATTTATATGTTAAAGTCCTAAGTCCCAGTACCTCAGGATGCAACCTTATTTAGAAATGGGGTCATTGCAGATGGAATTAGTTAAGATGTGGTCATACTGGAATAGGGTGGGTCCCTAATCCAATATGACTGGTGTCCTTATAAACAGGGAAAATTTGGACACAGACATGTACACAATGCCACGTGAGGAAGGAGGAAGAGACCAAAGTGATTTCTCCTACAAGCTCACAACTGCCAAAGATTTCTAGCAAGCCAACCAGAAACTTGGAGAGAAGCAGGGGATAGATTTTCCCACACAGTCCACCCTCAGAAGGAACCAACCCTACCAACACCTTGATTTTGGACGTCTAGCCTCCAGAACTATGAAAAAATAAATGTCCTGTTGTTTAAGCCACCCAACCTGTGGTGCTTTATTATAGCAGCTAGAAAATTAATACAAATGCCTAACTAACAAATCACTTATAAGTATTTAAGAAACTTTTGTAAATTTAATGAACCAAAATACATGTGTTAATCCAGTTTTCTTAACTATACAAATAAAATTCTCCTACACATTTCAAATTAAAATTTTAACAGGGCCCACATGTCTGTGTTTATCTGTCATAGTCTTTCAAATGTTTCATATATCTTAATCATTATCTCATTAGCATGATAAAAAAGTTTTTAAACTAAGGGGAGGGTCTTAATCAGTTTGAGCTGTTATAACAAAATACCTGAAATGAGGTATTTTATAAACAATAGAAATGTATTTCTCATAGTTCTGAGGCTGGGACGCTTAAGATCGAGGAACCAGCAGGTTCAATGTCTTCCAAGATGGAGCCTCGAATGCTGTATGCAAAGGCAAAAGGGGACCTAACTAGTTCCCTTCAGCCCTTTTATAAAAGCACTAATCAATTCCAAGGAAAATCCATGTATGAGGGCAGAGCCCCCATGACACAATCATCTCGCAAAAGCCACACCTCTTAATACTGTTGCATTGGGGACTAAGTTTCAACATGAATTTTGGAAGGGACACAAACATTCAAACCATAGCAGGGAGTGTATTTATTACCTCAGATGGTATGAGTTATTATGATCTTTTTTCATAATATTTAATTATCTGAACTGATGAGATTATGTACCTCCAACCTGGGGTTGTTAATAATCGTTCTACTGCTCTTTGAGTTCGGAATCTTTATTTTTCCCTCAGCCACTAGTCTATTCTTTGGCCTTCAGCCACTGTTATATAATAACTTTATTGACAATGGAGTCCTACCTGATAAGAAATGTGGTTTGCAAGAATTGGCTTGTTATCACACAGGTTTGAGAGGACATCCATGAGGATACCTTGACACTACCTGTCTCAGCCCCGGACAGTTGAACATGTACTCAATCAGTTGACTAAATAAATCCTGAGCCCACCCGCAACCATTGACCATGAAAAGTCACAGGAGTGACCAAGACTCAACTCCCTTCCTCAAAATTCATATCCTAAGTCAGATATGGGTTCATTTTCAATTTTCAATTTAAAACAACAAAAATAAAAATAAAGAGCCAATATCTGTGACAGGGAGACAGTGACCAAGGGAGAGAGAATACATAAGGGAGCGCTTATACATAAGAGATCCTTATCTTATGTGAAGAATCAATCATGTAGGGATTTGTAGGCCAGTGTGAGGAGTTGGACTCACACTGGAGCCAATGAGTGCAGCCAACAAGGGGTTTAGTAGTGAAGCGGTCTGACTTACAAGGAATGCATGCTGAAGATGAGACACTGTCACCACAAAGTGAGTTACAGAATTCTGCAAGAAACTAACTCTGCCCCAAGCTGAGGCTAGAATCAAATCTGAGGATGAGAAGGGCATAAGAGGAATTCAGGAAGCGTTTGAGGTACTCACTTATTTTACAACCATATATTTGAAATGCCCCCAATACACTTGGTGGTTATTAAACACTGACTGTCCATCCTAAAAATAGTATCTCTCTGTAGGGTTAACTTGTTTGGATACACACTTTTTTCTTTCCTTCTTTCTTTCTTTCTTTTTTTTTTTTTTTTTTTTTTAGACAGAGACTCTCTCTGTCTCCTGGGCTAAAGTGCAGTGGCATCAGCCCAGCTCACAGCAACCTCAAAGTCCTGGATTTGAGCAATCCTCCTGCCTCAGCCTCCCAAGTAGCTGGGACTTCTATAGGCATGCACCACCAAGCCTGGCTAATTTTTTCCATTTTTAGGAGAGACTAATTTAGCTGGAGACCAGCTGGAGACATAGAGGAGAGAAAGTATATCTTAGGACAGTGGTTCAGATATTTTTTTTTTTACTATAACCCACGTCAAAAAATACTTTCCATATCAGAAGCCCCTCCCCTGTGCCTTTCCACATACAAACATACACTTTAATGATACACAGATTTTTGCAAAATAATATATACTTTTAATATGTGTGATGGTTTCTAATATTTTTATATTCTATTGTTTCTTTAAATATTGGCCTCATAATTTATTTATATTATCACAGTTTGGAAAATATCAATTTAGGGTAACTCCCGGATTTCTAGCTTGGCAACAGAGAATAACTGATGGGTAGACCGTCAAGATGGGGAATACAGAAAAAGAAAGAGAACATTTGGAAGGGAAGAGTTCAACACTGGGTATGTCAGGGACTTTCACATGTAATGCTTCACTTAACCTTTAATACCACCTGAATAGAAAGTTGTTATTCCAATTTTAAACATGAAGAAATTAAGGTTCATAAAAATTGTGGTACTTTTCAAAAAATTGTACAAAAAATTGTACAATTGTACAGTTGAAAATAGAGGGGGATTTTTAAACTCCATCTTTTCAATATTTTATTTTTAATTACTATGGACACATAATAGTTGTATTTATTTATTGGGTACATATGATGTTTTAACACAGGCATACAATGTGTACTAATCAAATCAGGGTAATTGGGGTATCCATTACCTCAGGAATTTATCATTTCCTTGTGTTAGGAACTTTCCAATTCTACTCTTTTAGTTATTTTAAAGTATACCTATTGTTGATTACAGTCACTTTGCTGTGCTATCAAATATTGTTCATTCTATCTAGCTAACTATATGTTTGTACCCATTAACCATCCCAACTTTATCACCCCCTTCCCTGACACCCTTCCCAGTGTCTGGTAACCATCATTCTGCTCTCTATCTCCATGAGATCAATTTTGATTTAATATTTAGCTCCTACATATGAGTGAGAACAGGCGAGATTTGTCTTTCTGTGCTTGGCTTATTTCACTTAACATAATGTTCTCCAGTTCCTTCCATGTTGTTGCAAATAGGCAGGATTTCATTTTTTTTACTGCTAAAACAAATTTTATTTCATAATAAAGTATTATAAATATATTTTTTATTCTTTTTAATGGCTGTACAATATTCCATTGTGTATATGTACCACAATTTCTTTATCCATTCATCCATTAATGGATACTTAGGTTGACTCCAAACCTTGCCTATCGTGAGTAGTGCTGCAATAAACATGGGAGTGAAGATATCTTTTTGATGCACTGCTAGGTATATACTGCTAGGTGTATATCCTTCTTTTGGATATATACCTACCAGTGGGATTGCTGGATCATATGGTAGTTCTATTTTTAGTTTTTTGAGGAATCTTCATACTGTACTCCATAGTGATTGCACTAATTTACATTCCCACCAACAGCGTGTGAGGGTTCCCCTTTTGTTCTTGTTGGTCTTTTTGATAAAAGCCATTTTAACTGGGGCGAAATGATATCTCATTGTAGTTTCAATCATCATTTCTCTGATAACTAATGCTTGAGCATTTTTTCATATACCTGTTGGCCATTTGTATGTCTTTTTTTGAGAAATATCTATTCAGATCCTTTGCTCTCTTTTCAATTGGATTATTTGATTTTTCCCTATTAAGTTGCTGGAACTCCTTAAATGTTCTAGTTCTTTGTCCCTTATCAAATGTGTAGTTTGTAAATATTTTCTCCTGTTCTGTGGGTTGTCTTTTCACTTTGTTAATTATTTCCTTTGCTGTACAGAAACTTTTTATCTTGATGTGAGCCCATTTGTCTAAATTTGCTTTTGCCTGTGCTTTGTTGGTATTACTCAAGAAATCCTTGCCAAGACCAATGGCCTCAAGCATTTCCCCAATGTTTTCTTTTGTTTCATAGTTTCAGATCTTAGATTTAAGTCTTTAATGCATTTTGATTTGATTTTCAAACTCAATTTTTTATTCCTCTGTTAGGATTAAACATTTTGCAAGGCTTTAAGTTAACTAATATGAACCTTGCTTTGTATCTAAAAAACTAAAAATACAGGTAAATAGTGTTATTAAACTTCTGGCTGTCTCCATAGTCTATTAGGAGTAGTGCTTTTTTAATTTAGTTTCATAAAATAAATTATCTTTCTGATCTTTATTTGTATAACATCCAGAAATTCTCTTCATATAGAAATAACAAACCAAATTATAATTCTGTTTATTGTGTGAATGAGCAGAGAATAAGAGTTCTGAAGTACTTTTTCTCTGCATTGTCTATTTTCACAGAATTTTTTAAATGACAAGACCCTGTAGAGATCATCTAGTGAAGACATCCAACTTCTTTACTTCACATACGAGAAAACTGATCTCATCTATTTATTGGCACAACTGGGTGTGTAGGAAACCCAAGTAAATCATGTGTTCTGCCATTTAAAATTTTTAATTATTCTTCAGCTCTCCTCTTAACTCTCTTTTGCAAACATTCTAGTTGCTCTTTCCAGAAAAATCATCTCCCAAATGTCCAGAGCACAAAATAGAACACAAAGAAAGATTCAAGCACAAGGAGGAGGAAAGGGTGGAGTTGTTAACATCCCCTTTCCTCCTCCAGTGGGCTCAAAGCTTTTTTTTTTTTAATTATTATTATTTTCACTCCTACTTTAGCACACACAGATTGAATTGTCCACGTGTGGAGACCGCACTATTTTATCTCCAGGTCCTACAGAAATTATAAAATTATTTCTCTTTCCATGTTGATGGTTAATAGCTAACCTCCCAAAGACTCGCTTTCTTCCTCGTTTTTCTAGAGTTTTTTTCCCCTTCCTACTGTACAAAACAGCTTTGTATGTGCTACTGCATGTTTATGTTCTGTTTCCATGAGGGCCTCCCCTCTGCTTTTTGCATCTATGTTATGGAAGGGTGGAAAGCTACAGGGAAAGGATCACACAGGATTCAGCGTAGGTCCTGGTGATTGTTGGTATACTTCAAATCTCAAATATGGGCAACTTTTTTCCACTCAGTGCAGTAAATGAAGTTAAATTATTTTTGGCCTAAAAACTGTCCTGCACAAAGACACTTACCTGGCAACAGCTGTCTCCAGCCAACTTCTACAGTGAGCTTCTATGATCTAGGAACCTTGTTTCAAAGCAGCTTAGGTGGTCATCTTTTGTCTTCTAAACAAAGATGAAGCTTATACCTCCCCTGGATATGCCTATGATTGTTGACAGCATTCATATCCTGGATTGCTTATGAATTTGATCTTCATTTCCATAATAGTTTAAGCATATCGGGAATGAATAGGAATGCCAATGATTTTTATGTATAGATTCTGTATCCAGGAACATGCTTAACTCTTACTAGTTCAAATAATTTGTTTATATGCCACCTCTGATTTTGTATATGTATTATGACATCATCTGCAAATTATGAAAATTTAGTTTCTCCCCTTCCAATTTTCATTTCTCTTATTTTCATTACCTTATAGCACTGATTTAAAAACTCCAATAAAATACTTGCTTAGCTCCCTACTTTAATTGCGATTTTGTAAGGTTTCATCATTAACAATGTTTGCTACAGGTTGACATACACTTTGATAAGTGGGCAAGTTCCTTCCTATTTCCAGTTTATGAAAAGTTTTCATCAAGAATGAGTGCTGCATTTATTGCATGAATTTTCTGCATCTATTGAATCACTGGTAATTTTTTCTCTTTTAATCTGTTAATATAGTAATATATTAAGATTTTTAAATTTTTTTAATGTTAAATCTTCCTTGAAATCTTAGAATATACACTAATTGATCATGATGGATTTTTAACATATTACTGAATATAGTTAGCTAATATGTTACTTAATATTGTTTCTCTATGCTAATAAGTAATACTGGACTAAAGTTTTTCTTTTATGTACTGACCTTTTCTGGTTTGGGTACCATAAAAATAAGAAAAGAATAGCTAAAATTTATTTGGCACTTACTATGTGACAGACACAGCTCTTACCACCTCATTTTCTTTCCCATTTAATCATCACAATTCTATGAGGTAGATCTACTAATCATTATCCCCACTTGGCAAGTGAGAGTTCTAGGCATTTTCCTTGGACTAGAGAGCTAGTAACTGGCTGGCCAGAGAGTAGGAGACTTTTTCTTCCTTTTCTGTTCTCCAGAAAAATTTAAAGTTAGTAGTTATCTATGTTTCCTGATTGTTCAAAAAAAGCATGTCACTAACTAGGACTCCTGCTTTCTTTTTTTTTTTTTAATAGATTGTATTTCTTTAGTGGATATAAGTATATTGAGTTTTTCAATATCTTCTTGGATTGCTTTTGGTAAGGTCTATCTCTCTAGAAAATTGTCCATAAAATCTACATTTTCATATTAAATTATTATAAATGCATAATGTACTAGTAAACAATTTAATATAAAAACGTAGATTATCTCTAGTTTTCCTTAACTAATGTTCTTAACGATTTGTGTAACTTTTTAATCTTTTCAAAGAATAAACTTCATACTATGCTGATTCTATTGTGGCTTGGTTTCTAGATTCATTTGTTTTTGTTATTATCATTATTACTCCTTTATACCGTCTTAAGATTTACTATCTTTCTAACTTCTTCAATTTAACATTCTTGAGCTAAATATTTGGCTAATAAATTCTCAATCTTTTTTCCCTAGTACAGGAAAAAAGATTAAGGTTTAAATTTTCCCTATAAATACACTTTTTGCTATAGTCTATCAGTTGTGCTTCTGTTATTTTTTAGAGCTAAATAGTTTATAATTTTCAATATGATTTCTTCTTTAAGCCATAAAATATTTGGAAGCATGTGTTTTGGTATTATTTTCTAATTTTATTATACTGTTCTCAGAGAACATTCTTTGTGTATTATCAACTCTTAGAGATTTTCTTTGTGGCCAAGTGCATCAACAATTTTTTGGTATATTTTATGGATGGACTTCTGGAGCCAGCCAAAGTGAAATAGGCTTGCTAGAGTCTTTCTCTTCTCACTTATTACAATTAAAAATTCTGGACAAAATACTAAATAGATACTAAAATTTTAATTATAATTAAAATTTCTGGACAAAATACTGAAACTTTCTCACTCATTACAAAAAAAAAATTCTGAACAAAATACTCCTTATAATTAAAATTCCAGATTCTGAAAAGTAAATAATAGTAAGAAAGTTGAGGAGAGAAGTCAAAATTCAATAAACAACCAGTATGCTAAATGGTGAATTTCCTGGGATATTTTCTTTCAAGATCTTCTGTCTTTGACTTAAGGGTGGGCCAAATAGAGGAACTGTGAGATAGGACAGCAGAAACTTTGAGAAAAACCTGCTTTTCTGCCAGAGAACTGAGAAATGGGGTCCCTGAGAGCCAGAAATTGGGTTTGAGGTAAAATCTCAATATCTTTTTTCTCTCTCTTCTTTGTTTCCTGACTCTGCCCCAAGGCTGGCTTCAGTGGCCACAGCTTGGTGCCGGTAGAGGCAGCAGCAGGAACACAGGCCCCAAAAAACCATCTCTCTGGATAAAGAACCAGGAAAATGGGTCTCTAAGTATAAGGAGTGTGGGAGGAATCCCCATTTTTATTTTCTGCCTTTTCTTTCACTACTTCTCCCCCAAGGTGTATCCAGTAACACAGAACTGTACGATAACATAGAAGACAACACAGAGAGAAGACTCTCTGGATGAGGGACCAGGGAAGAGGGCCCCTGAGAGCCAGATAGCGTGAGAGAAATTCTAAAAAGAGAGAACTGAAAAAGAGAATTCCCAAAGGTTTACACCCAAACTCTGCCTCCATGGAACACATCCAAGGAATCATAGCAAAGGCTTTGAGAATTGATCTGTCACACTAATCCCTGGCTGCTTCAGATAAAATAGTAAAGGGTTTAAAACCTGAACTGACATTGCAACCATCACCAATGAAAGGCATGACAGAACTCATCGTCTGAACCTAACTGGATTGATTGGTAAACAAAAAAATTCACCCTCTTCAGAAGATTTTAACAGGCTGCAGAGTGTCACAACACATTACTCAGAATTTTGAAGATGTAATCCAAAATTGCTCATCACACAAATAACAAAAAAAAAAAAATTGGATCAGCTTTCCAGGGAAACAGCAATCAACAAACCTCAACTCTAAGATGACCCAGATGTTAAAATAAGTATTATAAAGTAGTGATGATAACCATCCTCCATGAGGTAAAGGTGAACACTCTTGAAATGAATGGAAATGAAGTTCTTAACAAAGCAATAGAAACTATTGGAAAAAGAAAAGGGACAAATGGACATTTTAAACTGAAAAACATAATACCTGAGAATCTTAAATTCCCTAAATAGTCTCAATAAAAGAATGGAGATGATAAAAGGAAAAAGTTGGCAAACTTAAAAATTGATCAAAAAAAGTATATAATCTAAATAACAGAGAGAAAAGATTCAAAACAAAAATGACAAGAGCCTCTTGAGCCTATGGATAATATAATAATCATATCAAAAGACCGAGTATTTGTGTCATTGCTAAAGGAGAAAAGAAGCTTGGTGCAGAAAAATATTTGAAGACATAGCAGATGAAAAACTTCCCCAAAGTTTGATTAAAACATAAGTTTATAGGAAAAAATTCAAGAAGTTCAGAAAATCCCAAACAGTTTAAATTCAAACAAAAGACTTAAATGAAATTATATCAGAGGGAAACTTGTAACTTTAGGAATGAAGGGAAAGCAAGAAAAATGGTAAGTACCTAAATATAATTTTTCTTCTCTCAGTTCATAACAATATATATGACCTCTGAAAGCAAATTTTATAACATTTTCTGGGAAGGTTTCAATGTATGTACATGTAGTACACATGACAGCAATCAGACAGAAAATCAGTAAGGACACAGAAGACCTGAACAACACTGTCAACCAACTTGACCTAATTGACATTTGTAGAACTCTCCACCAAATAATAGGAAAATATGCATTCTTTTCAAGTACACATGGAGCATTCGCCAAAGACAGACCATAAAACAAACCTTAACAAATTCAGAAAAATTCAAGTCATATAAATTATGTTTTCTAAATATCAGTAACAGAAAAATATCTGTAAAGTACCTAACTATTTGAAAATTAACCCATGGGTCAAACAAGTAGTCTCATGGAAACTTAGAAAATATGTTGAACTAAATGAAAATACAGATTAACAATATAAGGAATGAAATGGAGTCTACAGACTCCACAGATATTAAAAGAATAATAAAGAAATAGTACAAACAACTCTATGCCTATGATTTTAACAGCTTAAATGAAATAGACCTTTTTCCTTGAAAAACACAAATTTCCAAAGCTCGCTCAATAGTAGTCTATATGTGCATCTATCAGAAAATTGAATTTTTAGTTTCAAAATTTAAAAAAAAAAAAAAACCACTAGTCCTACATGGTTTCACTGGTGAATTCTACCAAGTATTTAACAAAAAATTAATTCAAATTAACCACCATTTCTTGCAAAAAGAGAAGGGAGACATAGGAGCAGCCATTTTACAATTCATCTTAGGAAGCCAGGATTAATACCTTGATACCAAAACCAGTCAAAGATATTACAAGAAAAGAAAAATACGTAACACTATCCCTCATAAACATAAAAGAGCCTCAACAAATTGAATACAGGAATATATTAAAACGATAATGTGAAAATTAGAATCACAATGATGTACCACTATACATCTATTAGAATGCCTGTAAAACAAATAAAAAAAATACTAATACTGCAAATGCTAGCAAAGATGCAAAGCAATAGGAACTCCAAACACAATTGAAAGGAATGCAAAAATAACACAACCATTCTAGAAAACAATGTCTTATAAAGTTTAACATACACTTACTGTATAATCCAGCAATCCCACATTTGGCATTTACCCAAGTGAAATAAAAACCTATGTTCACAGGGGATTTGAGGCAAGATGGCAGATGAGAAACACCTCCAGCCAGAGTGTCTCTGCAAGAAGGGAAGATTTTAGATGAAAGTGAAAAAAACAACAGGCAGACAAACATAGATCAGATGAGGTTTGGAAGGAAGGGTACCTAAACCTACAGGAGACTCCACAGGAAGCGGCTGCAGAGCAGAACTGGAAGGAGAAAGGCATTGGCAGAGTCTAAACCCTGAGAGACTTGGAGACCAACGACAACGGTAGGTGGAGCAGTTAAATTTCCCCTTCCTTGGCATCTCTGACTGCTGGTGGGCTCCTGAGCTGCTGGAGAGATCTGCTAACACCAGCTCAGAGATGGCTGCTGCCAGTGAGCGGTGAGCCTCTTGCAGAGAGGGCACCGGGCTCCCAGCTCCCTCAGAATACATCCCGCCCCACAGACCTGAGCCAATCAGCAGGTGCCATATTGCATCATTCTCTCCTTCCCCTTCGCTACCCACAGCTGCTGAGAGAAACAATTTAGCCACCACTCAGAGGCATCCACAGGGAGCAGGACCTTTCCTTTTAGAGCCCTACGGCAGATTGAAGGGTACTCTGATTGTGAGCTCCTTACCCTCCAGCCCTCTCTGCTGCTGCTTGCCTGGTGACTCCAGTAGAGCAGAGCAAACCTGAGACAGAGAGACACTGATCCAGCTTGGGCACCCGGTGGGTGACCTGAGACCAGCATGCTTCTCCCTGACAGGGTCAGGAATTAATCTCTGGAGGACAAGCCTACAGGCCAGATCCTGAACACTCAGGTCTCAATTGCATTGCCTGGGGACACAAAAGGGATGTTTGTGAACTAGTCTACTGAGGTGTATGTGCCTTCAGGGGCAGATCAGAGTGGGTTCCAGCTGCAGCATGCTCCGGGTTCAACCTTCCTCCCACCTCTGAATAGGGGAGGGTGGCAAGGAGCAAAGCCTGCTCTAGACTGCCAGACTGCCGGTCTCAGACTGCCCCACTTCCATGCACAAACTTTTTGGCTGAGTGAAACGGTTTCATCCCCTTCCTGGCAGCTTTGCCCAGAAGCAGAGAACAGACCTTTGACCCCTGCTAACATTTGTGGAGCTTGAGGACAGGCTCACCCAACCCAGCTCCACCCAACCTCATTCCCCCAAATCCCCCTTGCTGGGGTGGAGAATAAGGACACACCTGGAAGTCCCAGGGCCCCACCCACCACCTGAGGCACTAGAGTGCCACTCCAGAGGAACAGAGAGCTGATTATGGGACCCAGAAACAACATTGCAGTTTGCTCCTTCTGTCAAGTGCCACCTACCAACAGGAAGGTCAATTTGCATGCCCTTTTACTGCATTTACTGACTCATCACACAGCATGTGGTCAAATCTCACCCACAAGCATCAACTACTGGCTCAGAGACTAAACTGGACCTGTCATTATCTAAACAAAAATCCATAGGTAAGAGGCAACAGCTGCTTCAGATGGGAAGGAATTAGCAAAAGAACTCTGAAAGTTTGAAAAAATCAAACTGAAAGCACATCCCCAAAAGGGAACACCAGCTCTTTAGCAATGGATATCAACCAAATTCAGAACACTAAAATGACAGAAGAAGAATTTCAAACATGGATTTTAAGAAAACTCAATGATATGCCAGAGAAAATGGATACCCAACACAAAGAAACCACACACACAAAAAAAAATCCAGGACTTGGATGAAAAATTCACTAAAGAAATTGAAATATTAAATAAAAATCAAACAGAACTTCTGAAAATGAGGAATTTATTCAAGGAATTACAAAACACAGTGGAAAGTTCCAAGAAGAGGGTAGCTCAAATGGAAGAAAGAATCTCCGTCATTGAAGATAATACCTTTCAATTAAACACGTTGGTTCCAGAGACAGAGCAGAGAAATAAAAGAGCAAAGCCTGTAAGAAATGTGAGATTATGTGAAAAGTCCTAACATGAGAATTGTAGACATCCTTGAAAGTGAAGAAGAAAATACACAAGAGTTAGATAAACTATTTGAGGAAATAATGAAGGAAAATTTCCCTGGCCTTGCTAAAAATCTAGACAACCAGGAACAAGAAGCTCAACGGACTCCTGGGAGATTCATTGCAGACAGGAAGGTGCCATGACACATAGTCATCAGACTGGCCAAAATAAACACTGGAAGAGGCCCTCCCACAAGCTGTAAGGTGAAAAAAGCAGGTAACCTACAAAGGAAAACCCATCAGACTATCTGCAGACTTCTCAACGGAGACCTTACAAGCCAGAAGAGACTGGAGCCCCATTCTCACTCTTCTCAAACAGGATAATGCCCAGCCTGGAATCTTGTATCCTGCAAAACTAAGTTTCTTATATGAAGGAGAAATAAAGACCTTCTCAGACAAGCAAAGACTGAAGGGATTCATCAAGACCTGCCCTCTAGGAAGTACTCAGAACAGCATTACACAGAGATCAGCACAATTAACACTCACCAGTGTAAAATCATCCAAAAGCTAAAGGTCAAAGGCCAGATATTACAATGGCTCAAGAGAGAAAGCAAAGTTCAACTCAACAGGATGAACAGCAATCTGCCCCACTTATTAATTACTTCAATAAATGGGAATGGCTTGAACTACCCACTAAAGATACATAGGCTGGCCAAATGGATAAATATGCACAACCCAACTATCTGCTGTCTTCAGGAAATACATCTAACCCACAAGGATGCATTTCAAGGTAAAGAAATGGAAAACAATATTCCATACAATGGAAACCAAAAGAAAGCTGGCATAGCAGTTCTGATTTCAGATAACTTAGTCTTAAAATCAACAAAAGTAACGAAAGACAAAAATGGTCACTATATAACAGTGAAGGGTACAATTCAACAAGAAGACATAACAATTCTAAATATTTATGCACCTAACTCAGGTGCACCCAGATTCATAAAGCAAATCCTACTTGATCTAAACGAAATGATAAATAGCAACTCCGTAATAGCTGGAGACTTCAACAGCCCTCTGACAGAATAAGACAGATCTTCCAAACAGAAAGTAACAAAGAAACAATGGACTTAAAAGAACTTTAGAACAAATGAGCCTGAGTGACATTTACAGAACATTCTACCCAAAAACCATTGAATATATATTTTTCCCATCAGCTCATGGGATATTCTCTAAAATTGACCATATTCTAAGCCACAAAGCATGTCTCAAAAAATTTTTAAAAATTCTTTCAATAGGGGGAAGGAAATGTTTTTAAACTGATTTGTGTGAATAGCTGTACAACTTGGTAAATTTACTAATAATCATTTAATTGTACACTTAAAATAGATTAATTGCATGGTATGTAAATTATACTTCAATAATTTTGTTTAAAAAAAATAGAAATTATACCATGCATCTTCTCAGACCACAGTGGAATAAAGGTAGAAATCAACTGCAACAGAAACTCTCATCTCTACATAAAGTCATGGAACTAAACAAACTGCTGAACTATTACTGGTTAAGGAAGAAATCAAGATAGAAATCAAAAGATTCTTTGAACTAAATGATAAGGGAGACACAATTTATCAAAATCTGTGGCAACAGCTAAAGCAGTCCTGAGAGGAAAATTTATATAAATAAAATGCCTATATCCAAAAGACAGAAAGATCACAAATCAACAATCTAATGAATCATCTCAAAGAACTAGAAAAGGATGAGCAAACGGACCTCAAACCCAGCAGAAGAAAAGAAATAACAAAGATCAGAGCAGAACTAAATGAAATTGATAACCAAAAAAAACTATACAGAAGATTAATAAAACAAAAAGTTGGTTGGGACAGAGAACCAATCAGAGTTGCCAGACATTAACAGTAGAGGAAGTGTTTGTTTGAATGTGAGGGAATTTTTTATCTGTTCTGATCTTGATCATGGTCATGTATATCCTATAGTATGCCTTTGTCAAAATTCATAGAACTCTACACACAAAAAAAGAGCAAATATTACTGTAAACTTAACTGTAAATTTTTAAAATATATTTTAAAAATATGCCATGAATGTTTGAAAATAACTTTTTACCCCATTTGTTGTGTGCAGTGTTTTATATTCAGTCTAACATTTCATGAAAAATTTATATCTAAATCTTCCACTACAATTGATAATTTGTCAATTTCAACTTTAACATTATTTGCTTTTGCTTTTGCATTTTTCAGGGCATTATGCATTTTTCAATATATATGCACTGAGGATTGTATTTATCTAGTGAGATATACTATTGTTTTACTCTAAAGTCTTTTTCAGTTCAAAGTCTATTTTGCCTTTTATTAATATTGCAAAACAGTTTAGTTGGGTTTATCTTTGGCTACATAGGCTTTTTCATTTCAATATTTTCAACCCATCCTTATGATCATTTTTAGGTGTATTTCTCAAACAGTATATAACTGAATTTTTAAAATCCAATTTGAAATCACCTATATTATAACAGGTAAATTTAAAACATTAGCATTTATTATTACTACTATTCTGTTTAGAATTATTTTTAATATTTTGTTTTGTATATTATTTTATTTCCCCTAGTTTTATTTGTATATGTTCTTCCTCTGTCCTTTATTAGAGCAATAGAGTATTATGCTAGTTTGTGTTTGTTTTACATTTTATTGCTCCCCTTATAGTGTTTATCTATAAATATTTGACATGCATTCTTGACCTAGCAGAGTAAAAGTTTAGTCAGTATTGCTATCTCCCTCCAGGAAATCAAAGATCTGAGAAAGCTTTAACTCTAGTTATTCATCTCTGATTTTTTTCATGCAAGTTGAGCCCCATGTTTTTTTGAAGCCCTTAAATTTGTCATCACCATTATTTTTATTATTGCTTTTAGTATTCATGTTTATGTAGATTCATCTACATGTTAATCCACAAGTTAATCGATTTCTTTGGTTTTTGCATCTTATTCTGTGTTCCTTAGCCTTATTTCTTAGAGTGCATCATTTGATGTTTCTTTTAGTAAGGTTCCATGTGCAATAATACTAATTTTTCTGAATATATTTTTATTTTGCTCCTACTCTTCTATAACAAAATGTTATTGGGTACCAGAAATGGATATTAAGCCTCATAGTTGAAACAAAAGTCTAAATGCACTGATTTTCCAGCTATTCCTGTCACCCACCCATGAAAGGCTTGCTGAAAGGCAATTCTCCTGAAAAACCAATGCTACCACTCCCACTCTTAATTCAATATAAGAAAAGAGTTAGGAAAACAGAAGGTAGATTTTTGTGGGATGCAAATTCATAAAGAAAAGTTTTATTTCTCCTCACACACCCACCATGTGGAAGAAATGTGATATTTTCCCTCCCAGAAGCCAGGAACAAGAGAAACAAAGAGAATCACTAAAACAAATTGGGGTTATCCAAACCAATTATTTCCCTCAAAGTCAGGTATGAGTGCCTCTTGGTCAAACTTAGCCAACCTATTTATTTGGCCAGCAGAGCCCAATGTTGCCCAGTGTAATTTGGCCCAATGTTATTTGACCAGGACAGCCCCGTCTGGAAGCAGGAACAGGAGAAATTATGCTAAGAGAAGAAATGTCAGTAAAATAGCTAACATTTCCACCATTTGGCTCCGCAGAAACTGAGTTTCTCACAACTTTTGAAAGCCCTCAGCTGCCTTTTCAGTGTGCTTCCATGAAGCTGTGGGGTGCTAACTATGACAAGAGCTAAGGAGGATAGGAAGGGGTTAGAATCAAAGCCCGATTTCCACAAAAGAAAAATGGAAACCACTCAAGACTCTCTGAAGAGCCAATTAATGTTTCACAAAAGCAGTACCCAGTTGTACAATTCCAACTGTAGAAGCTAATAGGTCAGTCTCAGAGATGCAAGATTGGGGATTTCTAGAGTCCAAATCAGGGGCAGTTATTAAAAATAAAATTTTAATACCCCAGTGAGTTGTCTCTTCTCAATAAGCCAATAAAACCTAAAAAATATTTCAAGAAAGTATGCAATTACAACTTGCTATTTTTGTTTCTGCTGGAGCTCCCGTTAATTTCTTTATTAAGAGTTGTATCTCATGAATGAAGTCAATGTCAAAGTTTAGTATTGGATTGGGTTTTCAATTTCTCTAAGTAACTTTGAAATAACAGTACTCCATACTATTTCCTTAACTGGTAGCAAAGCGTAGCTAGTCTGCCTTTCAGAGATAGAGCAGATCTCTCAGGTTCTGTCTTTGTTGAAGCCCTACATCCAATCCCCGTTAGATGCTAAAATTCCAATCTTCAGTCTTGAAGGCCTATATACTATTTCAACCTCCCCACTACATAAAATCCTATGACTTCAGCTCCTTCTTAAGGCACTGGCTTGAAAATTTCTCCTCATTTCTGTCAGTTGAGTAAATTGCTTTCCTTGAGTTACTTATATATTGAGAAAAATATTTATATTTGTCCATCATTTCTATGTAGTGTCAATCCAAAATGCCAAAAGTTAAAGTATGACTTTTATCAGTTAGTAGCACATATCCTTGTAATACAGAATAAAGCCAGTATATTTAAATAAATTCATATACACATATTTAATTTTTTATTAATGATCTGAAAACTGTGGTAGTGTTGGAATGTTTTCAAATTTTAGACTCTGTAGCCAATCTTTTTAAAGCAAATATCTGGGGTGGAAAAAGACATTTGGTGTTTAATATAATTTGTTTAAAAAATTAAAATATCACTTGAAAACTTATAAACACACATGCATGTACACACACACACACACACACACACACAAGCTAAATTATAATTGGCATCAAGTACACCCTGGTTGTCACAAAGATTGGGTCCTGTTCTCCTTGCTAACTTTCATGAAATTTCTTAACTAAAGAAAATAAGAAAATGTCAGCAGTAGCTAAAGATATGTTCTGAACACATAGGTTCCAACTCCTGTTATTTCATCACTGGACTCCTCCCAAATAGAGTTTGGCAAGAGTCATTCTGAAATCAACACAGAAAGTCACAGAAGAACAAATTCAGGTCATCTGAGTCATTCCACTTGTGACTTAAAGTACATTTAAACCGACATTTCCAGAGGAGAAAGTTAGTTATAAAGTATTGCAAATCAACTAATGTCACTTGTTTCAGGGTGTTTTAAACTTTGAGTTGGAGGGGAGAAAAGGTGAAGAAAGAAGAAAAAAAAGATTGAGTATTTTTAAATAGAAAACTTCTAAATTGCTGAAAATAATTATTTTTATATCACAAATTTAGAAATAATCTCAAAAGAAATAATCATATGATCCACATAAGCTTTACCAATGTTACCTATTAAATTAAATATTAAAATTCCTTTTCTAAAATTAAAAGTAAATTTGTATTTATTAAAATTTCTTTTTGGTATTCCATTTCTAAGTATGAAATCCCATATACCCCCAAAAGTCTAAAACTGAAGTGCTAACACTCAGACCGATTTGGATTTATCTTTCCTCCTTTGGGTAAAACCCATGTTCCTCACTTTTAAATAACTGTTAATTAAAGACTATTTTTAAATTATATCTATATTACACAAAAATATTGTGAAAAGTATTCAATTAATTATTGACTCAAAATATCTATTAACATTATGTATTTCCAAAAACATGGTCGATAGGTACTATCAAACATTTCCACCTCATACTCAAGATATTGTTGGACATCACCTCTTTGTTCATACAGGTTGTTTTGGGAAATAAAAACAATCAAGAAAGGAACAGAGAATGTTCTTCTCTGTGTTTGCTACACTACAAAACCATCGGTGTAAGGAGAAGGGATGAGCTTTGTTATTGAATTTGCTGCCACTACAAACATTAGCAGAACAATCAATTCTATTACTATTTGTTCATTCTAGTCTTTATGTTTCCTCGTCTCATCTTTAGCCCTGTTGTCTCCTGATTCTATGATGCTTATTTTCTTTCTTTCTTTATTGTCCCCAGTATCTTTTCCTATTCAATTAATTGTTTTAAAGCCTAGCTTAAGACAAATACATTATAGTGTTGTACTATCAATCACTCTTCCAACAAATTATTCTTCTGCTTTTAAAGAATATCACTTCTACTGAATGACTAATTACAGACGTACAAGCGCTAATGCAGCTGTGCTTGGAGTAAAGTTGATTACATTGCTCCCTTATTATGTATGTGTATCATATTTTCTGAAAAATAAAAATTACATTTATAGGTCCCTAGGTTAAAATCTCCCAAGGATGATTAAAATATTTTTATTAAAAAATCATCATGTATTTCCCTAAAAAGATAGGTGCATATTAATATGTTTATCCTAGCTTCTTTATGATATTCTCTGAAGAGGCATTTTAAATGTTCTTTATTAATGAATAAATAAGCAACAAACCTGTAACGTCGGGGAAAAGAAAACAACCAGGTATGGGAATAGGTATGTTTTTCTAGAGAAATGCAATTAATGACAATGGAGAATTTCATTGACAACTTACCATATTCCATGATCTTAGCTGAACATATTACACACATTATTGCATCTCATCTTCCCAACCAATCTTGCAACCATGGTCATTTTTATTAAAATTTAATAGATGAGGAAACAGAAGCACAGATAGGTAATTTCTCCATGATCACGTAGCAATAAATGAAGATTAAGACATAGGTCTGTCTCCAAAGTCAAAGCTCTTGACTGACAGGCAAATCACCTACAAGCTGGAAAATAGAGAACTAAATTCACTACATAAAAGGAAAAAGAACAATAAAAAGAAACTATAGTAATCTGCATCACCCTGAAGAAGAAAAAGTTAAAATGTAAACAAAAATCTCCAAGAATGATGCAGAAATCATGTATAAATTCTGGGCCAGTGTGGTGGCACATGCCTGTAGTCTCAGCTATTCCGGAGGCTGAGGAGGGAGGATTGCTTGAGCCCAGGAGTTCTGGACTGTGAGCGATGCCCATTGGGGATCTACACTAAGTTCGGCATCAATGTGGTGATCTTCTGAGAGCCAGGGACTCCCAGGCCCCTAAGGAGTTGTGAACCGGTCGAGGTAGGAAACGCAGCAGGTCAAAACTCCCCTGCTGATCAGTAGTGGGAGCCCACATGTGAATGGCCACTGCACTCCAGCCTAGGCAACATGCCAACACTGTCTCAAAAAAAAATACAAAAACAAAAACAAAACAAAACAAAAAAGAAACATGTAAATTCTTGGCCAATGGCAAATACAATTTGTACATAAAACTAAAATGTGAATAACTACTAGAATTCTTCATTAAAATGTAAAGCTTTTTGAAAATGGCTTTCCTACATAATAAAATTATAACATTTGTGTTTTCATAATTTGAAAGGAACACTTACACTTACATTAAGTCAGAAAAATTGGAGGGTTTAATATGTGCTCAGGACTTTAAACTATAATAAGTAACAGGCTTCTCTTCATTCCTCAGACACAATTTCAAAATTAGTTATGAATTTTATACATAAGTTTAAAGTCTCTAATTATAGAGTATATAGAACTGCTGATCAAATGTTACAGATAATGTTACATATTTCTATATTTTGGTATGCTTTTTAAGAAAAACAAGATACTAATAATGTTACTAAGACATAATTGCAAAAATGTCCATGGGTGTTACCAACATATCAGAAAAAAAGACTGATTTATTATCGTATAAAACACACAAACCAGTGAGAAGGAACATTTCCTATATATATTTATTTAACCATAATCTAATGGAGTCCTTATTTGTACCTTATTGAGATGGAAACCAACCAGGGAACCTCAGAGCAACAATAGAAAGAATGGGACTCTTCCTTTAAAGATAATTTTCTCTAATCAGGAAATTAAATGTTTCTCCTGGCAGCAAGTAAAGTACACAGAGGAATGTAGGCTCACACGTATACCTCTTCAAAGCTAATCACAGACCGGGGTTACCCAAGGTTCAGGCTAAAGGGAGGGGCAGTCTTACCCCTACACTACATATTATTTGAGCATGTAAACCAGTTTATAAGCATTAGCTAGAAGACATTTGTTCTTTCGGGAGGGTTTTATGAAAGAATCAAATGTAGTAAACTAGAATTATAGCACCTCTATATTACTAAAGAAAGAGAGAGAACTAGCATCTTTCTTAAAGATGGCCCATGTTATATTTTGTGTGTTTAAAGCTGTAACATATGAAGGGACGTATTTAACCCATAGTACATCAAAATATAAGGAACAATCTAACAATGTTCATCTAGACAGAAGGAGTTTCATGCTGAGGAAAGAATCGGCATGGACTTAGAGAATCCGTGGGTGAATGCGGGGTCAGTCGCTAGTTGCTATGTCAATTTATAAACATTCTGTAACATTTCTGGACCTCAGTTTCTTCAACTGAGATAATACCTAGCTTATAAGATAGCTGTGAGGACACAATGAAATAACACATAAAAATGGTTCTATATACTTTCTACTACTGCACAAAGGTAAAATAGTGTTAATATTATCAGTTTTATCTATAAATAGGAAGGGACTAAAATTTAGCCACATGGAATCTGAGGACACATGGAATCTGAGAGAGTACACAACATAGACACTGCCGCTGACTTTTCAGAGCCAACGCTGCGAAATCAAAGTCTCCTTGCTCTCCAGGCTGAACTAGCCCTTGTGAGTATTAGGCAGTGAGACTGGCACTAGAGAGACATCTAGTGTTTGAACTAACAGAAGAGCAGATTTGGTGATTAAAATAAATTTTTTAAAGAAAAAATGAAAAATATGGCATGCTCAAAGAAAGCCAAACAAAAATTAAATCAACCTCACAACAATGTTTTCCTATGCCATTTAAAATCTTCCAGAAATTAAAACTTTTTTATTGAATTTTCAAATCATAAACAGACATTTTTTAAAGGAGAACCATGAAGGGAATTCCAGGAACTCCCTGTTTAAGACATTTACCACCTAACGGAAGAGTTTGGAGCAAAGGCAAGAGCAGAGAGGTCTGGAGAGAGGATAATAAACAGCACAGGGAGATTTTGTTAGGTGGAAAGCAGTGATGAAAAACAATTAGAGCTGCTTCTGTGGAGAAGGTGAGGAGAGGCTGGGGGAGAAGACTGAACAAGAAAGAAGATTCTAGATTATTATAAATAATGCACCTGCCAAAAATGTCATTTGTTGAATGTTGTTTAGCTAGCCCCACGTAGGCAGTGCTGCATCAAGAGTAATTCAGCTTTCAGATTTTAATAACTAGACAATAAAAGCATTTTTACTGTTCAAATATTTCACAAATATTAATTAACTTCTAATGATAAGTTAGGAAACTTCTAGATATTTGGAATACATCAACTAACAAAACATATAAAGATCTCTGGTCTTGGAACTTACACATTAGATAAGAAAAAAGGCAGTAAATAACAAACATAATAAATAAGTGAAATATGTGTTAATAGTATATTAAAATAAAATAATTTTTATGAAAAGAAACAAGTATAATAGGATAGGGGAGACTGAGAATGCCTGGCAGAAGGAACGGGGAATACAATATTTTGCTAAAGTAACTATATACCTAATCTCCCCAACCAAGAAGTGGAAAATGAGAATGAAACTTAAAGCCATCTTTAAGACAGATGCTATCAATATCTTTCCCTTCCCACTGTCAATAAAATTTCACAGCCACCTTTCTATGTTAGCTATGCAAGTTTTTGTTCGGAATATATCAAATAGTGGAAGCAACCATATTTATGTGTAATTAATTATAGGAGTTCTCCATATCTTAAAATTCTCACCTAGCATTTCTCTAATTGTTTTTGTTTCAATTTATACACCTATCAAAGTTTCCTACCACCTTGAAGATTCTCTAAATGATTTTCAATGATAATAATCACAAACCTGGAACTTCTTCCTTTTATTTATATATTTGAATAATGTCTATGGTTATTTACCTCTCTAAATATATGAACAAAATAAATATTAATTAACTTGTTCTTCCCTAAATTCTAATAATTCCTACATTATAGTAATGCCAAACAGAAGGGGTAAAGCATTCTTGTCCCCCAAAACTAAAATTTGTTTATGGAAATACATGGTAAAAATGCAGTGCAAGTCAATTCTGGTGTGTCAAACCTTTTAGAAACATTTTCTGAAAATATATGTTATTGCTTTTTAGCATACAACTACTGAATGGGGAAGACATGATATATTTGATGGACATACATTAATACTTCATTAATGTACATACCAGAACAGGCAAATTTTTCATGAAACTTTATGCTGGTAATTTCTCCCTGAAACATTTTGAAATAGTAATATAATTATTTGGTTTGGTTTGTCTCCACCACAAAAGGAATTTCTTCTTCTTTCTACTGGTATTCATTCTACATCATTATCTTTTTGTAAATATATGTCATATGTTACTTTTTTATAGCTCTCTAAACTCTGAAAACCTAACAATACATATAATTATGATCTGCTACATAATGTTGTGTGAAATGACATGAATTCTTTATTTTTCAATAAACTCGTGCTATCAAAATTCTACAATAAATCTCAGGATATAAAAAAAGTCCAATATCTAAAATCCCTGTACCTAACATTATTTGTAACCAAAATCTGCCCAAAATGTTCTGAGTTTTCCTCTAAATATGATAAAATTTAGTAATGTAACTTAGGCAAACAATATATAGCTTTCTCCCCAGATATTTATATACACATTTGCTATATAACCCCCCCAAAATTTTTGGTATGCACAGAAATTCATATAGAACCATATTATTGTTTTCCATTATACACAGGAACCACATTTATTGATTCAAAAATCATTGACTATATATTGTTTACAATCTTAAATTGCCAATTTCCCTCTGGTCTTAGGGTATGTCATGGTCATATTTAAAATTTAAAAGTTGCAGTTATAAGTACCTAATTTTGTGTGATGACAAAGAATTGAACTCCTTGTTCACTTTTTCTTCTGTCCTTAAGAGACAATTATCATCAAAAATTTCTGTCCTTTCCTCTTTACCTAACAGAGAAACCCACTTACAATTTTAGCCCCATTAGCAGAAACATCCATATACAGACACACACACACATACGCACACACACACAGAGGAACACAAATTAGCATAGAAAAATTATATAAAACTCTTTTTGAATTCGGATTATTTGGTTTTTTACTTGTTCTGAAAGAAGAGGCAATTTTGAATGTCACCTTATCTTTAGTCCCTGTTGAGTAGGAATATTACTTATAGAAATGTCTACCTTGTTTAAAAGTTATCACTGAAATATTGACCTATCTGTTCATCTTGTTATTATGAGATCCTTTGTTATGCTTTCACTCACTTGTTAGGTAAGTCTCTGAACTGTCATAGAAAATGACACATTTCCTAGGTGTTATCCACATAATATCCATCCATAGCATGGCAACGTGCAGTTTAAAAATGGTAGCAATTCTGAAATGTAAAATCACAGAACTGAATCCATCAGGTTATCTGAAACGTGCTTTGGAACCATCTCTGTCTTCATAATAGAGTCTACCCAAATCCCTATGTGAATTTCTCTGGCTGAACCTATATTTATTAAAATCCCACTGAATCACATAAAACCTTTCTTAAGGCAAACTAAAGGACAAGAGGCATCTGCCCACAATATGGAAACTCATAATGAAAATGTACCTTCATTTGCAGTAAAATTCAAGTTTATGTCCATGAAAGGAGCCTTAATTTAAATAATCAGAAACCTGTGAATTATCTAGAGTTGGAATTTTAGCCCCAGACCAGATATTTTTTATATCAAAAGTCCATTAATAAGGGCTTTATATCCATAATTCATTGCATAGATTTTTACAGTTTGAAACAAATTGAAAAATTAAAAACTGAAAAATTTTATTGATAAAATGTTTCATGTCTGTGATAAAATTATAGAATAAATAAATTAGAGTATATTTCCAATTAACTATTCACATATAATTATAACTATAGTTATTAAATTATAAAAATATAACCACAGCTATCAGGGACTAGCACGAACCAGTCAGGGTGTAAAGCCCTTTAAGTGAACTAACCTCTTTCACTCCTCACAACACTATGAGACAGATACAATTCCTTCTGTTACAGATGAGGAAACTGAGACTAAGACTTTAAGCAAGTTCCCAACTAGGTAATGTTGGCTGGAATTCATTCTAAATCTGTTGTCTTCAAAACCTTCACCATTAAATACTGTGCTTTACTAGTGTCCTTGAAAGGAAATCAATCTGAGTATTTAAAGTACAATATCTAAAAACTTGTACATGAAACCTCGCCTTGATCCTATGTCTACAAGAGATATCAAAAGTTGAAAGGTAAATCAGAACACAAACTGAAATAGCTTGTCACTATGTTAAGAGATCCTAATGTTCAGGGACACATATTTTCTATAGACAATAAATGCCTGAAATATTGAATAAAGTTCTTCATCACAAAGCAAATTTGTATTCTGAAATCCTCAGGGACAAAGTAGCACAGTGGAAAGAGAGCTACTTTCAAAGTCAGAGAAGACTTCTCAGCACCACTACTTACCAGCTGTGAGATCTTAGTCACAGAACTTAAACTTTATTTGCCTCTGTTTCTACAGGGAATAATAAAACTTATTTAATATTTGTAATGGGAATTAAGCGACACAATGTACATCAAGTTGCTGACACTCAGACCATGCTATAAGAGCATTACTATGTCTAAAAATGACTTTCAAAAATAAATGATGGAAAAAATTTTATTATAAAAATTAAACATTAAATTTTGAAAAATATGCAGGGTTTTTTTTCAAGCCATACATATGATTTTCAACTCTTTACATGTATATGTAGACTAAAATTGGGTTAATGGATTTTCTGTAACCACATGTAATTTTAATAATATATGGCCACAACCTTAACAGGCTACCTATATTAATAAACTACAAAAGCAAACCTAGTTAATGAGCATATTCAGACACATATAAACAGAAAATATGGGAAAACTCATGAAATATTAATTTGAATGTCTATGGAGAGTAATTTTATTTCAAATATGTCTTACCTTTAGAAAATTATTTTAT
>CAUYRT010009698.1:0-10367 GCA_963574885.1 Lepilemur ruficaudatus | reverse complement strand
TTGTGCAACCTGCTTACCTTTGCTCACTCCTCTCTGGCATTACCTATCTTCTTTCTGTCCCCTGAGCACACCAGATGTGAGAACATGAGCATGCGGAAATGTCAGATGCAGTTGAGACGAACTTACTTAAAACCTGGGAGAGAGAAGGTGAAAAGTTCCTGAGGAGGTGGAGGGAGGATAACATACAAAGCCCAGGTTTGGGGAAGGGGGTGTCTTTTCCAGTGGAAGAGATGCCTCCTCCCCTCTTACAGGAAGAGGGAGAACAGGATGGTGTGGAAATCGTTGCTGGATCAGAGGCCCAGAAGAGAGTCCCAGGGGGGAGACAAGTGAAAGGAAATGAGGGATCCAAACCCACCACAGCAGACACCTTAGGACTGTCTAGACCTAGGACAGGAGGTGAATGGCTTGCCGTTCTCCCATCCGTTCATCCAACAGTATTTACTGAGCACTTGCTATCTGCCAGGACCTGGTGTTAGGCATCGATGCTGGTATTGAATTAACTTTTGCTCAGCCGCTGAACTTAGAAACAAAAGAAACACTCACTCAGTGAGACCTTGGAATGGTTCTTTAGGTTCCGAGCCCATTTCCTTCTCCGTAAAACTGAAATAATAGTGGTACCTGCTCTGCTGATTAAAATAGTTCATTATGTGATGCTATAAAGAGCTCAGCATTTGTCATCTGTGCAGGCTACACGGGTAGCTTAGTGGAGGAAGGGACCCTGCCTGTTGTGTTCGTTGTTACATTACTGCTAAGCCATCCTTTATGGAATGAATGAGTGAATGAGTACGACTGATTCAGAATCTGTTTTAGAAAGGGAGAATTGCTACTTCATAGATTTTGAGCAGACACTGGGTATCTTTTTACTGGCAAAATAACCCTGGTAACCGAGGCCACAATGGTTGAGGTAGACTTACCATTTTTACTGACGTAGGAACTCTCTTAAACGATACGCTTTTAACACCCATCTGTAGCAGGATGGCCAAAGCCACGTGGGCTCCTCTGCCCCCCTCCACCCTCTGCAGAGCCTTTTCTAACACCTCCCCCCCCCAATTCCTTTCTGCACCGAGCACGAACTAGGCACACACTTACTCTCTTGATCCACCGGCTTATAGGTTGGGTACCATTTCATCCCAGACGCTTCAGATACAAGGCTCCAGATCCACAAAGATCCTGACAGGTTGTCAATTAGCTGAAGTAAAGGAGATGAATTTGAATGGGGCTCAGTGTAAAGACAGGCACTGAGGTCTAAGAAAGGAAAGGCAAAGAATGGATGAAGAGGAAAGTTGAGCAGCTGCTCCTGTGCTAAAGAAAAATACGACATAAGCACACACACACACACACACACACACAAAACATCTGAAGGGCTAAAATTTGAAAATGACCATGTAAAAATAGCTATTTTCAAGTGTTTTTTTCCATCAACATGTATTTAATATTTTTATAACATGATATGAGTTTTGTCATTAAATAAAGGAATATATCTGTCCAATTGAAATTAAAATAGGACATCATTATGTTTCCTATACTCAGGCTGAACTAATGATAGCTCCATTGTTGGTCACCAGCCTCCAGATCAGGAAGTGCAATTGACGATATTGGCTTGAATCAGAATATACTTTTTCTAGATCAGTCCCTTAGTTCCCATGTTGTTCAGCCTTGTCCGTGTGGTCAAATGTAAGTATTAATATTTTTTCTTGGCGCTGCTGTAAGAATGACCTTAGCTTTTGGGCAGCTGGCTTAAGTTAAAAAACGTTGGCGTTACTTGGGCACTATTCTAAGTGATTTACTGGCATTATCACATTTAATCTTCGTTAAAAGCCTAAGAGAGATGGACTCTTATTAACCCTGTTTTTTAGAAGGAAATTAAGTCTCAGAACGGTTTTAGTAACTCCATCACAGTGATGTGGGAATCACAAGTCTTAACTCAGGCAAATCCTTAGCCCCTCCCCTGCAAATTAGACATATTGATCTGGCAAGGGCCAAATGAGGCATGCACACATCAAGACACTCAAAACACTCTGGAGAATATGTCACTCCAAAATGAGCACGATTATTTACAGCCAGGGCTATTGCTTGGATCCGAAAACACCACGCTGCCCGGCCATTCTACTCTAACAATGTCCAGCTCTGTGTGAACTTCTCCATGAGGCAAATTCCTCTTGCCTAATAAAAGTGCTTTGCCGAGAAAGCTCAAAACCCCGTTGCAATTAATTATTGACAGAGCATGTGAATTAGAGATAAAAGAAAAGTCATTCTTCCTCCACACATGCGATAGTAAATAAATTTAATTATGGTAGGAGAAGCTAAAGGATCTTCGTCTATATTAAGTTTTATTAGCTGAGACATTTAAAAGCATGTCATCATAACAAAGAGGTCTTGTGTAATCCTAAATGTACCACTTTGGTGCAAGGCTCGGGAGTGAATAGACTTAATGGAGCACATGGCGGCAGATGGCCTGCTGTACCGACAGGTATTGAGCAGGTTTATCGTCAATTAACTTTAGTCTACGTGTGCCTATAGCAAATTGACTGCATAATAGGATCCTAAGCCTCATTTTACCACTGATAGGCCTGCCACATAGGGATGATGGGGAGAATGGTATCAAACTCCTTTAGTATCTTGGAACCCCTGAAAAGATCAGGCCACTCGGAAAGCAAACACCGATGGAGGGGTTGGTGTGGAGTGGCAACCTTGGCCAGAGAACCAAGAGATGTGGGCCCTGCTGTGGGATCTATCAGTGGCTCACTGGGCACCCTCAGGAGCAAAGAAAGAACAAAATCCCGTATATTGAACCAGACCCATCTAGATGCTTTCACTCTATATGTCATTTTATTCTCAACTCAACTTAAGAGGTAGGTTTTGGAATTTTACAAATGAACACAATAAGGCTCTGAGTGTGATTCAGTTTGCTGAGGTCACAAAGCCCGTTGGAGTCCCGTGGCCGGTCCCTGTCCCTGGGCTGCTGTTTTCTCATTTGCACACTAATGCCTTCGGAGTCAGGGATCAGCAAACTTTTTCTTGAAGGACCAAATAGTGAATACGTTAGGCTTTGAGGGCCATATGGTCTTGCTGCACGTCCTCAGCTCTGCCGTGGCAGTGCAAAACCAGCCATGGACGATATGTAAATGAACGAGTGCAGCTACGTTCCAATGAAGGCTTATTTATGAACATTGAAATCTGAATTCCATATAATTTTCCATGCATCAAAAGATGTTATTATTATTTTGGTTTTTCTTCAGCCATTTAAAGTTCACAAATCATTCTTAGCCGCGGGGTCATGCAAAAAACAGGAGGCGGGTGGTCGTTTGCCAACCCGGGACTAGGTAATCTTTGAGGTCTTGTTGACTGAGCTCGAACAGTTTCTGAAAGCCTCTGCAACAGTAATAATATCCTTAATTTATTAAGCTCTTACAACATGCGGGATTCTGTGCTAAACGCTTTTCAAGCATTATCTCCCTTAATCCTTAATGCTACGGTGTGAAGTCAGTGCTGTCATTATCTCCATTTCAGAGATTATAAAACTAATACATAGAGAAATTAAGGGTATATCTAGGTTAATCATAACTGGTAAGAGGTAGAAAAGCAATTTAAACCATGGGGTATAAGGTTCCCAAGAAAGAATGTGTATGCCTTATGCTGCCTTTTCTGATAGAGCACAGTGAAGACTGTCGTGGGGACGTATATTGACAGGTAGAAAGATCTTCCATGTCTTTTTCGATTTCCTTTAGTGACTCCTCACTAGGTTATTTATGTCACACATTTTATGCAAAGAAGTCATACTATGTCTGGACAGGAATAACCATTCTCTTCCCCTTTCCTTCGTCTTTCAGGAATGTGATGCCCAAGACTCTGGATGGACAAATCACCATGGAGAAGACCCCGAGTTACTTTGTGACAAATGAGGCCCCCAAGCGCATCCACTCCATGGCCAAGGACATCAAACTGATTGTGGTGGTGAGAAACCCCGTGACCAGGGCCATCTCCGATTACACCCAGACGCTGTCCAAGAAACCCGAGATCCCCACCTTCGAGGTGCTGGCCTTCAAAAACCGGACCCTAGGGCTGATCGACGCTTCCTGGAGCGCCATTCGAATAGGGATCTATGCTCTGCACCTGGAAAACTGGCTGCAGTATTTCCCCCTCTCTCAGATTCTCTTCGTCAGTGGTGAGCGACTTATAGTGGACCCTGCCGGGGAAATGGCCAAAGTGCAGGATTTTCTAGGCCTCAAGCGTGTTGTGACTGAGAAACATTTCTATTTCAACAAAACCAAGGGATTTCCTTGCCTAAAGAAGCCAGAAGACAGCAGTGCCCCCAGGTGCTTGGGCAAGAGCAAAGGTCGGACTCATCCCCGCATTGACCCCGACGTCATCCACAGACTGCGGAAATTCTACAAACCCTTCAACATGATGTTTTACCAAATGACTGGCCAAGACTTCCAGTGGGAACAGGAGGAGGGTGACAAATGAGGCTAGAGATGTGGAGGGAAGGCTAGTGAATAGCTAAGGAGGCTCCTTCCCTGAGTCCTGAATCCCCCAGTTTCTGCAGCTTCACTCGCCGGAGTGCCAAGCACATCTGCTCCTTCATCCGGCCGGGGCTGCCTCCCGTGCTGTCGGCTTAGGCAAAGGGGTGGATCCCACGGCATCCCATGGAAGAACCAGGCCTGCCTGGGAAGCAGCATCTGGTTAGCCAGATGGTCACCAGAACCCACTGTTAATGCTTATCTTCTGCTAGTTAATAGAATCTGAAGACAGAGGATAAATAGCTGCCAATGTCAGAGACAGTCCTATGAATGTTTGAGTGACCAAAAAAAAGAAAGGTCTACTTTATGGGGTTCTCACTTTAGGTTGGGGAGCCAGGGTTCTAGCCCTGTACCTGGCACAGGCACCTGCTGTCTAAACCTCCAGAGTGCACTTTGTGGCTAAGTGCCCCAGGACTCCTAGGGAGCAAGGTCCTCCTTCTAAGATGTTTCTAGCCTTCTCTTTAAAGCCCTCATCCCACAACCCTTGGACTTCCTCCTTCCCCATGTCATGAAGGCAGAGGCATGCACGTTCTTCACCAAAAAAAGCCGATACCCCTGGAGCCTTCTTTCTAAACGCCCCTCTAAGGAGGGTTGGGTCTCTCTCTTCATGAGTAGCCCTGATTACGGAGAAGCTTGGCATATGCCCGTGGGGCTACACGCAGAGCAGTGGGATTGTGGCAGAGTTCAGAGCCCTGAGGTTGGAAAGGTGAATGGCCATATCTGGGAGTGAATGAAGAAATCCAGTCCTCTTGGTGGGAGGTCTCCTTACCTGAACACCCTCTTCCCCAAGCACCAGGCTTCTGAGGCATGCTTTGGGGTGGGCTTTGTCCCCTCGGGTCCCCAGAAGGGCAAAGACCAGAGTTGGCATGCGTCTTATTATGAATAATCCTCAGCAATGCCACGGAGAGGGGAGCCATCGCCATCCTTCTATTTGCCCTCCCCACCCCAACCCCTGAGGGTCATCTCATGCTTCATTTTCTCTCTGCAGAGATGGCAGATGCTGGGCAGTGGTGAGAGGGCTGACTCCATTTATCACATCCTGTTTATGGGGGGGTGGCAGAGAGCAAGGGCTGTCTACAGATGCCCCAATCAAGGGCTGCTGAATAAAGCATCCCTTCCCATTAGTTTGATCCGATTAAAATGTACCATTTGACATAAAGCACTTGTTTGCAGATCTCCAAAACCAGGAATTGTTCTAGTAAAACTGGAAATTTGTATGAGTGGGGGGAGTTAAATCTGTTCAGCTGTTATTAAACTGTCATTTCTCCCGCTAAACGAAAACTGTGTTGTTATAAAGCTTCATGCAACCTGATCAGTGGGTTTCGATGGTGTGTTTGTGCTGGGCACCTCTACCCCTATACCACCCTGGGATGCCAGTAGCATCCCTCCTCCGGGATGGCCAGAAAGGCCCAGATTCCAGAGTCTGGGGTGGGTTCTGTCTGCAGGGCAGGATGACTGTTGCAATAGTACAAAGAAAGGGGTGCAGCTTGTTCTATCTTAACCAATCCAGGCAAGGAATGGGCTGACATGCCAGATTCAGAAGCAGCCTTACAAATAATTTTTTTCTTGATAAGAAAGTGGTTATTGAAATGAAGGCAACAGATATACCTGCATTATCAAAGTAAAAAAAAAGATATAGCTCAAAATGTGCACACACACACACACACACTTGAAGGAAGAAAATGCATGCTTGTTCAGAAGGGTGAACCGTGGGACTGGCTGACGTGGGGCCCTGTTTCATAAGCACAGCAAGGAGTGAGTTTCAGCCCCAGCTACACGTCAGAGTCAGTTGTGGAGTTTGTTCAAGGTACAGCTTCCTGAGCTCCGTTTCAGAGCTGTGAATGAATCAGAAACACCAAGGTGGGGCTCAGGTGTCCATCCTTTCAAAAATATTCTTACGGAAGCTGGAACTTAGAACCACGGGAGGAAAGTCTTGCCTGTGTATTTCTTTGCCCCCTCTTCCTCCCTCCCACCTGCTTTTATGCTTTTGTGGGAATTATTCCCAAGGGAAGTGGCCCCCACGGTTTTATGGCTTCCTTGCGGGAACATACTCTCCTTTGAAGCATTGACAGGTAGGTAAGGGGTGACCTCATAACTTATCAATGCAGTGTCTGGTTTTAAGAAAGCTTCAGCGAATTTAATCTACTGGCTAAAAATGACCATGACTCTAGCCCACTCTTATCTCTTCCATTTTGGATGGACACACATTCATTCAGCCCCTCAATACCTGTCCCCACAAACCCAGAACATCAAGACCTGCTCCCAAAGAAAGGTTTTAAGTGTGTGTCCTCACATAAATATGTCACATAAATTTGACAAGCAAATCCATTTTTAATATGGTAGGCCAATGGTGAATAAGCCATTTCCCCTAGGAAATAAACGTGGGAACCCTCCCTCTTAAATTATTTATATACCCTTGCATATAACAGTAGACTAAAATTCCCTGGAGAAAGAGGGCAGAGGCCTAGCTAAGCCCTGGGATCTTGAGGATATTTGTATTAAACAGTCTGTTTGGTGACATAGTTGAAAGCTTGCGGTTCTGAAAAGAAATGAAAATTTGACACGTTTAAGGTCTATTTTCTGCAGCGTCTACTCTGGCTTGATCCTTGTCACTCTGGGAGGGAGTCACTAAGCCACGTCCCCTTCTTCAACAGGGAGACTTGACAAAGGAATTATTTTCTATCCAGAAACGCTAAGTCAACTTGCTGAAATAGAGCCGGGTTAATAATACCTGCGCCCTATTTGAACGTGAGCATTGCAGCTCACAGGAGATTGAATTTTGTATTTGATTTCAATTAGCAAAACGTAAATTGTATTTAATTTTCTATCCCTCTCCCTCCCCTGAAATGGATGATTCGTGGCTCTGGAAAAGCTGCCGTGCGTGGTTCAGAGATGTGAAGAGGAGAATGCATCCTTCCACTAGTGCAATACCTGAAAGGTGTAAAAGCCTTGATGTTGCCACTTAGATCTCCCAGCTCAAAACACAACAGCAGTAGTAACAACAGCATTCAGCAGCCTCATTTATCTGTAGACGACATGTAGAAACCATGACTCCAGAGCAGTAAAGGGGTGGCCATTCACGGGGATTCCCTGCAACCTGCAGGAGATCCTCAGATCAAATTTTAAGTGCAGAAGAGTGTGGCTGGCTCAGTCCCTTAGTACTAGGAGTCCCCAACCTGAGCCACACTTCTTTGAGACCTTAACTCTTGGTTCTTCCAGTTTCTTATCTTCCCTGTCTTCTACCATTTGCCCCTCTCATTATTTTCCCAAGAAAGCTTCTCCGCTGCCTCACTACTGTCAGAAGAGGAGCAGCTGGGCCTTATCCTTGCCTCTGTCTGTGTCTTGGACAAGTAGACATACCAATAGGAACCTTAGTTCTCGTATCTCCAACATGAGTGTATTTAATCCCTACCAGCCTGCCAGCTAGAGTTGCTGTGATGACCAAAGTGAGTTCATAGATGGGAAAGTACTTGAAAAGGATGATGGTGCTGATGGTTATGAAGATGAGGATGGTGATGGTAGTGGTGATGAGGATAATTATGAAGAAGATTAAGAAGGAGGAAGCAGAGAAGGAGGAGAGAGGTGGTTTCTGATACCCCTTCCAGAACAATATGCCTTTATAATGTTCCAAGGGGGTATCTGTAGGTGAGACTACTATTTTATTCAGAGTCAACAATTATGAGAGTGCTAAAAGAAAGTGAGACACCCCTGATTTGCTTAAAGCCAAGGCCGAAAGAAAAGCTCTCTATGAATAGCACTGAATTTGCTGAATTTCAGGCATTGAAATGCAAGACTTTCCTACCCAGGGCAGGGCTCCTCCTCCACCCCATATGTAGACAAGTTCTCCTCACTCTGGCCTTTCTCTTGCACCACACTCAAGGTGCTTTTAGATATATTAATAACAAGCCTTCAAGATCCATTCGCACAGCACCCAACTCTTGAGATAAAGGTGAGAGCAAAGTTTTCAAACATGGATTCAGTGCCTGATGATGCTCTGACTCCTAAATAAAAGTTGTCATGGAAGACAAAGATGGTTGAGAACCAGGACACCTGCCTGGGAGCAGCTCCTCCTGTTTCTGGAGATAAGTTGGGGCTGGGGGAATCTCCATAGATTCTTTTTGTAACAAATTGGGGTTGGGAGAGATGAGTTCATATGTTTCCCAGTTTCTTGAAGGGATGAGAATTTGTACATGAACCCGTTTTAACATTGTGAGATATCTGCTATGACAAGGTAATGATAGTACACCAGCTGTCATCAAAGCAGGAAATAAAGGCCCCCAGAATGGATCTCCACTGATGGAAGATAAGCAGGGACCTCTACTGTCCCTACATAAAGGGAAACGATACTGCTCTAGTACCAGTCATGTTTTATTCAGTCTCTCACTCAAACACATCTATGTCTACATCTGTAGAGTGACCAAGAGGCACTCAAAGGCGAGATGGGATGAGCAAAGCTGACTTGCCTTGACAGGACCCCCAGCCTACTTGGGAAGCTGGACGTGGAAATGCTACAGCAAAGGATTGACCACGTACACTGTTGCGAGAGGGCCTGCAGAGGGTGCACAGGAAAGGGGCAGGGTGCGGGGAAGTGACTTGGGGGATAACCAACCCAGGGAAAAGAAAGACCACCAAGTACTTGTGGCGTTAAAGACCACACTCAGCAGCATTTCGCTTCATCCCAAATCATAAGCTAATTCTTTGCTCCGGTGTTAGGCTAAAGCACAGAGTTGGTAGATGCTAACAACATAAAAGATAAAAAATAGAAGATTGGGTAATTAAGAAGACTATGAGGCTGAGATTTGGGGGGGAAAAGAGAAAAGTGTGTAAGGGATATTGTTTTTAAGAAAAATCTTTTCCCAAAAGGGAAGATGCTATCTCCTTTCTTTAAGTGACTATAGCCAAGCCATTAATAGGCAACATAAATCCTTCCAGAGACCTTCCAACACCTGTGGTTTCCTTGGCATTGCCTGAGACCAAGGTCAAAGGATGACTCTCTTCCCTTTGTGGTCAGATGCCAGTTGACTCACGGATCAAGAAAGAAACGCCAAACCAATAGAAATTCACCTTTTCTGAAAATGTGTTAAAATCCATAATAGTGAAAATTAAAACACACGTATTCATACATGTTTATTAGATTAGAATATAATGTAGACTTGTCCTATAGATCGGGGATGATCAACAAACCTTACAGCTGTATTTTAATGATGGGGGCTGTGGGGGTTGGGAATGTGAGAGTTTCCCAAGCTTCCAGAGCAATGTAGTGACTGAAATAAAAGCAGAGCACAGGTGGCTGCACCAGGAGCAGTAGGAGAGGAAGCGTCAGTACAACCTGCCCTAATATTATGAGAGTAGACATGATTTGAAAGGGTATTTTCATCATCTTTTTTCTAAGCCCAGAAAAGTTCAGTTTGAATAACTCTGATCCCATGTAATCATTCTGGACCACTTGAAAAAGAGTTCTCTTGAACTAGGAGAACTGATATTGAGCTTTAGTTACAGAGAGTAGGGACTGGTTGGGAAGTCATCCCTGCACCATGAGCAGAGTGGAGTTAGAACAGATTTTCATGTTTGGGGATCCGAAAGATCTTCAACAGAGCTTCTCTCTGGCTCCGAGGGAAGCCAGAGCACCCTGGTGTTGTAGTAATTGTGGGGAATAAGTGAGAGCGAATGCGAGACACGCAGCTCTTTTGGGTTAACATGTCTCCTTCTGGCCAGTCTCAAGCATCATGGACCTAGTCCCTGGTTTCTTCTCCAAGAGAAAATAAAGATTTACATTCAAACTGAGACCCAGAGCAATAGAGGCTTCTCTCCTTAGTCACCTGGCCCCAGGAAGTGCTTCCTGGCAAG
>CAUYRT010009695.1:0-17826 GCA_963574885.1 Lepilemur ruficaudatus | reverse complement strand
CAGGAGACAGTGGATCCTGGGGCGGGGGCTTCAGGGCTTTTCCCACGGGGAGGAGGAGGAACCGGGTCCTCGGTGCCAGGCAGGAGAGGACAGGTATGGACACCAAAGACACTCGCTACACCTCCCAGAGCACCTGGTGTCCAGGGCGAGAGGCTGTGGGTGGGAGTGTGCCCAGGTGTGGAGACTGGAAGGTGCCAGGACAGACCTCTCAGGGTCGCCGTGCCTTCTCCAGGGCCGGGCTGGGGCCCCCTTCGCCACATCTTCCCCGAAACGCCAAGTGATGAAGACGATGTTTCACACGGCTCTGAAGCAGGCAGAATTCAAGACGACCCCCCTGCCTGCCGGCCCTCCCTCTGACTGTCTGAGCCCCAGGCCACCTGGCGAAGTGGCCCCAGCGTGGTGTCCTTCTCCCCCTTGTCTCCATGGGACGATGAGCCACGTTCCAGCGTGGCCCTGCTCCAGCTGCTGGGTGGTTCTCCGCTGTCTGGGCGGTTAGGGACCGCGGGCTGCCACTGCTCTTGCTCAGAGTGTGAGCACCAAGGAGTGTACCCGAAAGGCAAAGCCAAGTGCAGTGGGAACAGGTGGCTGGACATTTCCCGGCTACTCTCCTCTCAAGGGGCAGAGAAGCGCCTCCCAGTCACACCACGTCATCGCATTTGGGGGGATTTGAAGGTGGCCCCCCTTACAGGGTCGCACTGTACACAGAGGCAGGTCCCTTTCTTTCCTTTTTTTTTTTTTTTTGAGACAAGAGTCTTACTCTGTTGCCCAGGCTAGAGTGCCGTGGCATCAGCCTAGCTCACAGCAACCTCAAATTCCTGGGCTCAAGCGATCCTCCTGCCTCAGCCTCTCGAGTAGCTGGGACTACAGGCATGCGCCACCATGCCCGGCTAATCTTTTCTATATATTTTTAGTTGGTCAATTAATTTCTTTCTATTTTTGGTAGAGACGGGGTCTTGCTCTTGCTCAGGCTGGTTTTGAACTTTCGAACTCAAGCAATCCTCCTGCCTCGGCATCCCAGAGTGCTAGGATTACAGGCGAGAGCCACTGCGCCCGGCCCAGAGCCACTTGTGGACACATTTTAGTGGCTATCAGTTGTAGGTGTATGTGTGGGTGAGGGGTTTAGAATGATAGTGGAAATCAGGATAAAGGTAAAAAAAATCAAGAGAGGAAACTTCAAAGTGACGACGATGATGATGAAGATGGTAAGAGTCGTGACCTGAGGATTAGGATTCATGGGGGTGTGTGTGCAAGACTGGAGAGGGTTAAGGGTTTATGTGCTGAGGGGTAAGAGGTAGGGATGAAGGTCGGGATTGAAAATGAGGAAGAAGAGAGGGGATACCAGATGAACCGAGGTTCCTGGTTGGTTATTTTGATGGAAAGATTACCCAAATTATGTTAACATTGACCAGATTTAGCTGGAGCACATATGCATAGATTGGGTGCTCAGCTGCAGAGACAGAAGACACTTCATGGAGTGAATGTATGACAACAGATTTGGGTTTTTGAGCTGGGAAAGGACTTTTTAAATATGATCCAAAAGTACTAACCATAGGCAAAAATTTGATAGATTTGGCTACATCCAAATAAGTTGATAGAATCCTTTCAGCCAGAACTGCTGTCTTCCAGTAATTGACCAAAATGACCACAAAGGAAAGGGAGAGGTACCTGTTACATATTTTAGGCTTTTTAGAAAACACGAAAAGTTGTTCCTTTGGCCACCTACGTGCGAACCCACATGGTGATATTACAGACGTCAAGGGAAGGGGCACTGTTCAAAAAGGAAGGCCCCACAATGTTACCAAGGCAAAACTGGAGGAGTCTACGCATTACCCAGCTTGCAGTTGGTATTGTTGTAAACAAGCAAGCGAAGGGCAAGATTCTTGCAACTGGGGATTAAATAACAGTCACAAGGGCATTGGTTACTAGACTGGGGAGGTTGAGGGCACTGGGAGCCCTCGCTGGTGGTCTTGGAGTCAATCTGTACACATTCGCAAGAGCCAGTTGTTAAGTTTTCAGGAATTTTGCAAGCTGTTGGCTAACCACAGCCATCATTAAAAATTAAATCATATAAACTTACAGTTAAATAGATTATATTTTTAAAAGTTTAAAAAAAATCCCTCAATATGGGCTGCATCCTAATTTTTTTACTACATTTTACTCTCATGGATGCATTTGAGGTTACTTTTGTCCATTGTATCTGTATGGTGGAAATACTATATATTGCCATACTAATGTGCATCTCCTCCAAGCTCATGTTGTTGGCTTGAGATCAGCTGTGATGGGAGTATTTACACCAGGGAAATTGGCAAATGCTGCAAATCAATGCTCCTCACCCTCATTTCAGAAAACTGTTACGCATTTACCAGCACACCACTGACTATGGTCCTTAAATCAGGAGTGATACAAGGAGTGAGGGGAATCAAAGCATGAGCTATCTTTTTTTTTATTTTTTTCATTTTAATAATTTTATTAACATGTAGATTCATTGTTTGACATAATATACCCACAACAGTGAGAGAGGAAAGTTATGTTTCAGACAAAAGGAGGCTATTAATCTATCTTCAATCTTCAACCTAATTTATTTTTATTTATTTTGACAAATTTATTGAAGTATAATTTACATTCCATGCCATTACTCCATTTTAAGTGAACAATTAAATGATTTTTAGTAAATTTACCAAGTTGTACAGCTATTCACATAAATGTTTCAGAAGATTTCCTTCCCCCTATTAAGTTGGGGGTTGGGGGGGTAGATCCACAGTTGAGGGATGTGGAGAGCATTTCAAGGGCATGCTTGAAATGTAGTTGGGGATGGGAATTAGCATGAGCTATCTTGAAGGGCAGAGAAACCTTGGACATTCATCCCCCAAGCAGTAGTATGGGCAGAGTACAGCAAGGGTGGAGGCGCGGCAGCTCGACCCAATCTTTTTGTACCCATACACTCTCCAGATTTCTTCAAAATCTTGTCGGGATGGTTGCAGCCTAGAGCAGAAGTGTCAAAAAACAACTTTGGGGGAGATTACCGATTCTATGTTGAACAGGGAATCACATTTCTCTTTCCAAGAGATGAGATGAGTCAATGGCGCCATCTAGTGTCGAAGAACAGATTAGCTCCAAAGAGATGAGGTGAGTCAATGGCGCCATCTAGTGTCGAAGAACAGAGTTGCTCCAAAGAGAGTGATCAGAAAAAGATTTCTCTTAATTTGGGCCCTGGAAACATACTGACTTCCAGTTTCTTCTTTTCTTTTCCCTATTTTCTTTCCCCACTTCCATTTCCCCACTTTCCAAGTCAATTTTTATCTACTCCCCCAACAAAAATAGCCATTCAGTTTTTGGAAGATCTCAACTTTGTGTTGTTCCCAGGCAAAAATGGGTAATGCTGAGGTGAACGGCATAGGCCTGTGCAAACCCGTACTTGTCTACATAATGCATGATAATTTTCTAATGAATTTGCTTAAGGAAGTTGTACACATTTTCACTCGTGGGTCGCATGGATCAAATGTTTCTCTGCCTTCCCGACATGTCCCATGTCCTCATTTTCCAGGACAGGGCAGGTAGAGGTAGTTTTGTTAGCATGTTATGGTTTAACAGACAACCCTAATTCACTCTCAAGTTTTATAATATTATATGTTATATATATGTTTTATATATTATATTTTTGGAGGGAAATTGTAGAAGAAAAGGCCTGTTTGTAACTTCCTAGCGAATGGGATATTTCATTCTTTTATGAGGACCTGTGTTAAGTCATTAGTAGTTGTATGTGGTTGAATTCTCATAGCTGAAGAGTCGTCCGGAAATTGGAGTAAAATTCTGGGTCTCTACTTCCTCCTTGAAAGGTTTACTTTGCATCTAGCACATGGAGAAGTAATACCACAGCCCCTCAGTAAGCATGACTTCTGTTTGTCCCTTTAGTGATTGACCATCTGAGCAAAATTAAAGAGCCTTTAGTTGGTTGGTCCAAAGCTCTTGTTCCAATTCTAACAGTTTATATGTTTTCATTAAGGATAACTAACGCATCAGTTGAGGGATATATCAGATGTTTTCAAACAGAAAACCAGTAAGCAGTAAATACCATCCTCTCTGTAACGTGAATAACAGGATCTGCCTGAACCTAGTAACGAGACACTCTAGAAGGTGTCAGGAAGTGAAGCGAAGCCAATGGTTACAGCTATGGAGATGAGATGCAGGCTTGGGATTACGATACTTTTTCAGTGTTTTCAAAAACAAAAGTTATTTAGAAATCTCATCTCCTGACTGCCAGACTACATAAACGTAAGGCTCTATTTGAGGCGTGGCCCATGGGTTTTGCAGTGCAGCCAGCTGCTATTTGTATAATGAAGACTTGACCAGACTCCCCCCTTACACATGATGGCAGCAGTTTTGCCTTAGAAAATGTGCCTAAGTGGCTCTGCAAGTTACTAGCTATTTTCTTTAGAAGTAGGAACTGAAGACCCTGTTAGGAAGGTAGAAGTCAAGTTTGCCCCTACGTGGCTCAAACTATTGAGTAGAACAAGGCCTGGGTACTTCTGTGTTCTTAGATGCTCAGTAAACATTCCAATTCATCAAACTATGACACACTTAAAAGCCTGTGGCATTGTGCTATTTCATGGGACCCTGGGGGAGCCTTTTAGGTCCAAATGATGCTATTAAAGGCAGACCCGAGTCCTGTGTGGTCTCAGTTCAGGTGTGCACTCGCCCTCAAGCCTTACATACAGGACTCCCTCCTTAGGACACTTCTCCACATCCCCCTGCCTGAAGCCTCAGAACTGTCACATGTCAGCTTCTTCCCTCATACGTGTTTTCCTCCTGTCCATTCCCGGGTGAGGGTTCATGGTCCAGGTTCCCTGTGCCACAGCAGCCTATTCTAAACATGGCAACCAAATCTCAGAAGCTTCTTCAGTGCTCCCGTGGTTTTGGATATATCTTAAGTTTTAAACTATGTATTTCCAATGTGTTGTGCAGTTAGATGCAACCGTCTGACTTCTCACTGCTGAAAAAGTAAGACTTTGTTTTTTGCAGTTTTCCCTTTACCATCTCTTTTTATCTCAGAATCTTAATGAGCCCCGAGGGGAGCAAGTGTCCATGTATGTGGAGTAAGGGCAGTTTTACACCTTACTCCAGGTTGACTATTCCTGATCTGAAAATTAGAAGTGCTCCAAAAATCCGAAACATTTTGAACACCGGCATGATGCTCAAAGGAAATGCTCACTGGACCCTTTGGAGAAGGGATGCTTAGCCATTAATTAAGCATAACGCAAATATTCCAAAATCCAAAATATTTCTGTCCCAAGCATTTCAGATCAGGGATACTCAACCCAAATCCACCCCCGAATTTCCACCACCCAGCTCTTCGGCAGGTCTATAGACTAAAAATCAATGCTTCTGATCACTTTGAGGTACTGTAACCTCATGAAGTGGTTTCTGAGATTCAGCTGACTTTTTGTGCTGTTTTATTGAATTCTTAAATCTTTGAACATTGATAACCTGGAACATTAACTCTTAAGAGGAGGTTCTCATTGCTCAAGAAAGGGAACTAACATCCACATGACCACTGTATGTCAAGTGATTAAGTACCTTATTTTATTTTTGAAACGGTGTCACTGTCACCCAGGTTAGAGTGCAGTGGTGCATTCAGAGCTCACTGCAACCTCAAACTCCTGGGCTCAAGGGATCCTCCTGCCTCTGGCCTCCCAAAGTGTTAGGAGTACAGGCGTTAGCCACTGTGTCTGGTCTAAGTAGCTTATTTAATTTGCTCCTCTAGGAGCCCTGTGCACTTATTTTGGGGAAACTCTGTTCCACTCTTAGTACCATGCCTGTGTGGTCTGATGTATTTAAAACCTGCTGCAGTGGTAAATGACTATGTCTCTTTTGAAAAACTGTTCTGGGGACTACAGAAATGCCTGCAACCTACTGCTTTACAGATAAGGACTCGGAGGCACAAACTAGAACCCAGGTCTTCTGGGCTCAGTGGCGAGCTCGCCTCACTATTGCAGTTCTGCCTGTTCTTATTTGAAGGAATGAGGCGGTCTCTCTCATAAAAGATACTAAAAGAATTCCTTAAGGCAGTTTCACTGAAGCTGTCTTGATTGCTTCTGAAAACAACGGATCACTACTTCAAAAATCAAAAAGGACTAGAACACAGATGTAAAAATGAAGCCATTTAATGTCTTTGAAGGTAAACATGTGGAGCTGGATCCCAAGCCCTGAGAACGCCAGAGCTGCGGGTCCAAACGCGGGATGGTATTCTCAACGGAGTTCAGAAGGGTCAGACCTCAAGCTGTTACGAGGCAGAGAACGTATGGAATTCACGCATTCCATTTAGCAATTTTGTTAATTCCCACAACCAGATCCCAAGAGTCTTTCAAGATGGGGAAAATTCAACTCCTGGTTTTACAGATAAAAGAATGAAGAGTACCAAGAATGTTATGTTGATTTCTCTTCATTTTTCTCTCACCATCCGGAGCCTGAGCTAGCACATCCCCAACTCCCAGCAGCTGAAGCTGCGGCTTAGGTCGGAGATCAGTCCCTCCATCCATACACTTCCGTGTAATGCCACAGCAAGGGTGACTGAAGGCAGAGAGCTCTCATCAGGACAGCTTTGTAACAAGCACTTAAAGTGAAAAAGAACCCTCTAGCAGCACACTGATTTAGTTTATAAGATTTTAATTTACAAATTAAAAACTACACGTTTTACTTTTTCTCCTTTTTCTCTTCTTTCTTCACGTCACTCTTTTCCTTATCTTTCTCTTTCTCTTTGTCATCTTTTCTATCCTTTTTGCTCTCTTCCTTTTCCTGCCCTTCCTTCTTCTCAGCATCCCGGTTGGCGATCTTGTTGTTGATGAGGTTGTGCAGGGCAACCACGGAACGGATCAGCGAGGCCAGGTACACCACCACCATCTGGTCGTTGGTCTTCAGGTAAAAGGCCTTGACGAATTCCTGCAGGCTGACGTCTGGCAGCAGGTTGAAGACGTCCTGCAGCTGGTAGATGATCTGGTGGTTGATGGGCAGCTTGCCTGTGGCTACTTTATCCAGGTAGCTCCTGATGTCCAGAAGCTTTGAGTTCAGTCCCTTCAAACCATGCACTTGGTTCGTGATCCGCTGGGAAAGAGTGCCCACTGTAGTGTCTTTGATGTCTCTGTAAGAACCCACGAGAAGGGCGGGGAAGAGCAGGAGGCCACCAGATTAGCACATGAGTTCTCCCATCCTAAGGAAACACCCAGTTTTGTTGGGAGGGGAAAGTTTTTTTTTTTTTTTTTGAGACAGAGTCTTACTCTGTTGCCCAGGCTAGAGTGCCGTGGCATCAGCCTGGCTCACAGCAACCTCAAACTCCTGGGCTCAAGCGATCCTACTGCCTCAGCCTCCCGGGTAGCTGGGACTATAGGCATGCGCCACCATGCCCAGCTAATTTTACCTATATATATTTAGTTGGCCAATTAATTTCTTTCTACTTTTTTAGTAGAGACGGGGGTCTCGCTCTTGCTCAGGCTGGTTTTGAACTCCTGACCTTGAGCGATCTGCCCGCCTCGGCCTCCCAGAGTGCTAGGATTACAGGCGTGAGCCACCGTGCCCGGCCTGAGGGGAAAGTTTTCAAAAGAAAAATGTTACTTCTCCATTTGATAAAGATTTGGGTATAAATTGCTTTAATTTTGTTTTCACTTGGGGCACATAATTTTATGTTTCTCACCAGAGGGCATTTTTCAAAAGATGATTATAAAAGAGAGCTAAAATGAAGCCATTTTCATTTAAAAACAAAGACTGCTTGGGCCAACAGTTCAGATCTGCCAATAACTTTTTGGGTAGCCCCGTGTTAGGAAGCTCTCTACCTCGACTTCCCTGTTCCTAAAAAGGATGGCATCTCTAGGATGTTTTGAGAAGCTTCAATCAGTAAAACTATGATAAAAACTATGACCTTTTAAAATAAGGGTTTTATAGACATAGGACTTCATTTACTTTTTGTAGAGACAGGGTCTTGCTATGTTACCCGGGCTGGTCTCAAATTTCTGGCCTCAAGTGATCCTCCCGCCTTGGCCTCCCAAAGCGCTGGAATTACATGCATGTGTCGCCACACTTGGCCAGATACAGGATGTTAAAACAAGACCCATTGCAAGATGAAGATTTTCTGCAGACAATGGGCCACACCCATTGGAGAGGACATCCAGTGGGAGTGTGCGCATCTGCCCCTGTCACGGTCGACATTATAGTTTCTGAACAAGATGTGTTAACCACACTGTCATAAACTATAACTCAAGATACACTGGTGAAGAACTAGTTCAACCACCTCAATGTATAGACAAGAAAACAAATTTCCAGAAAGGGACGGTGATTTGTTCAGAATCGTTAGTGGACAGCCAGGACCAGACGCCAGGTCCCCACACTCCTGATGTAGGTTTCCTTACACCGTGCAGCCAACGATCGCAGTGCTGTGCTAAGGTCTCACCGTAACAAGTGTTCGACTCCAACTTCCTCAGCTTCCTCTGCTCCAATTTCACTGGTCACGTGTTCGAACGTTTTCGAGGTTGGAGTTCCATCCTGGGAGAGGAGGCTTAACTGTAGTTATTTGCTTAAGACAAACTTGAAACAAACTGGCACGCATTCCTTTTCACATTTTGAGCCCTCTGTCTTAAGTCAGCTCATTTCATGGGTGCGTTACTGAGACTTTTCCCTGGAAAAGGTGAGCAAGGCTTGCTTTGAAAGGTTAGCCTTCACAGCTACAATCACCGTGGTGACATTCAGTGATGAAGTCTGTTAGGGCATTATCATGAGGTTGTTTGTATGTTGTAGTGGCCACTAAATTGTTTTCTGAGGAAAAATCTTTTTTTTTAGGAAAATCTTAACATTCCCTTAAGCCTACACTGGGGATGGATACTCAGGGAAGTCTCAGGTTGATTCTTAAAGTATGTAGTTCTTTCTAGAATGGACAATATACAGAACACCTGTTTCTGAGGCAAGCTCATGCCAGAAAATATAACTTCTAACCATGTATGGTTCCTTGGATCGAATGGTAACAGAGAACCAAAACAATGCAATCAGAGTAACTGGCTTTCTGGTGGTCCACATTAATCAAAGGATCTGCTGGGGATATGGTCCCCCGCATCACCCAGCAACTTCCTGATGGGACCTGGGAGACACTCTGCCCAGACCCGGGGCCAGAAGAGGCTGCATATCTCCTGTATACGCTGTAAAAATGTCTCTCAGGCAGGAAGGCATAGCGGTGAGAGCAACAGGCTCTGTCGCCAGACCACCTGGGTTCAAAGTCTGGCTCTGCTGTGTTACCTAATAAGGGAGCTGCAGGACCTTCGGCAAGTCATTTAACTCACGCTAAGTGCTATGAATGTTAGCTGCTGTTATTTTATTTAGGACAGTGTGAATCCTGCAAGGGGCATTCTCCTGTGTGCTTTGGATGCCAGGATAGCCAGAGTCTGCAACAATCCTGTAGGATTTCATGGCAAGCCCTTCGGGCATTAACGCTTCTCTAGTTTCGTCTTATAACATGACTCTGATATCTCCTTTATCCCTTTACTAAAACAAATCCTGTTTCATTGGGGTGTGTCTGTATGAGCAACCTCAAAATCCTTTTCTAAATATTTTGTGCTCATTAGAAAACATGCACACTCATATACTTTTTTGGGGGGGGGATAGTCTTGCTCTGTTGTCCCAGGTAGAGTGCAGTGCGCCATCATAGCTCACTGTAACCTCAAACTCCTGGGCCCACATGATCTTCCTGCCTCAGCCTCCTGAGTAGCTGGGACCACAGGTGTGAGAGCTGGTTAATTTTTTCTATTTTTTATAGAGAGAGGAGGTCTTGCTCTTGCTCAGGCTGGTCTCGAACTCCTGACCTCAAGCCATCCTCCTCCTTCAGCCTCCCAGAGTGCCGGGATTACAGGCATGAGCCACCGTGCCTGGCCCATATAAACATTTGTATATCAAGTCCTATCTAGAACTTTAGTTCAATTTTCCTGGAAACAGAAAAGCTGTATTCTGGTAGCTCTTCACTTTTATACTCAAAGCACGACCGAATGAATTACACAGCAGGCACTGGATGCTGTAGAGCTGAGCATTCAGGTGTCAAATGATCACACAGACAGGTCTTGCCATCTAGCCCTCAACTTACTGGCAGCTCTCACTTATTCTATTTGAAAACCTATGATCTAGTCTATAGGGGCTGGAAATCTTCAAGGAGAAAAGCATAGCAGCACAAAGCAGGCTCAGCAGTGGACACAGCACTAGAGTCAGGCTCAGCTCACCAGGTGCTGCATGTCCTTTGCTGTGAACATCTCTGGACGATGGTTTGAATACTTTAGTATTCAATACTCAATTTCATTTATAAAAGGGGAATTTAGATTTCTACAGTCTCTCTATTTCTAAAATTTGGAGACTCAAAAACTCAAAGGGAAAAAAGTTTAACATCAACCACCTTCTCTTTGTTACAGAGAGATAAGGGATTTGCTGACTTGAAAAGGGGAAAAAAATCACCTGGTAAGTAGCAAATCTAATCTCCTAGGCTCACAGCAAGGTGACTTACATCATGAACTTCTTCCACTGAAATATATGCTTCTGTGGGCAGCCCCAGGTCCTTCGGCTTCACATCGATAATGACCAGTACCTGGCAGAGAAACACATCTTAGCAAACCACCTCGCACCTGGTAATTTCAGCCATTCTTCTACCAATTTCATTCATTCAGTTAGAAACGAGCCAGAATTTTTAGCCAGAATGGGTTTATACTTCAAATTGTCCCTTCATTTGCTCTGTTCTTTGTTCCTTCCGCTTAACAAGCTGAGGGATAGCACAGTGTGGTTATTAAGCACAGGGACATCAGAGTCAAGAGAGCCAAAATTTCAGCCCCAATCCCACCACTTATCAGACCTGCTGACCATTCTGAACCTTAGTTTTCACGTTTGTAAAGAGGATATGTAGTTACCGAGAGGATTACTTAAGATAATTCACATACCTGGCACTTAGCAGGTGTTAACTGTTATTTACTAAATACATTAGGTTATAGTACACGTCACAGAACACTACAAATGAACACTAGTTTATGAAGAAAAAGCAGGGAACTGATTCGCTACCCAAATCCTTCCTAAGATGTGCTTACTTGAGTTGGCTGGCAAAGAGTATCATCCAAGAGCTTTAAAAACAGAGAGCACTCACTGAGTTGGGACAGTATCTTTTCATGAGTTCATTGATGGCGATATCATTCTTGTGTAGTTTAGGGCCTGTGTGGTACCACCCAACTATTCTTTCTCTGGCTGGAAAGGAAAAAATTAGTGGGTTTTAATTGTTTTGTGAAGATCTACACAATCCCCTCAAACAGGATAAAAACATCAGTGGTTATGTCCTCAGTCTTTTTGAAAACTCCAGACATCTATTTTAAACCTTGACATACGTATGACACCTAAAACTCAAAAAGTTTTCACAAAATAAGCAGTATGGAAAATCCAGAGACGGCTATATCCCGGACTAGTTTAGGAAACCAGTCATACATGCAACAACTAAAGAACAATTCTAAGGCAATATATAAACAAATGCAAGTCAATATATAAACAAAGGCAAGTTCATGTCACATAAATGGCAACTGTGAATGTTGTGGGAATAAACATTTCTAAAGCAATGTGGCTAGTGTAATGAAATAAAATGAAAACAATACCTGTGACAGAGAGATACTCAATGCTCTCCTACCACTAGTCTTACTTAAGTCTAGATAAGTGAAAGAGCCTTTGACATTAAAAGGAATAGTTGTAACACACACACACACACACACACACACACAGCCATACCCTAACATCTAAGAAAATCAAGACATACCATTGACCTTCTTAAACATTCCATACATGTTTTCCAAGTAATCATGGTCTAAAAACCAGACAGAATCATCTTTGTCATCTTCATCAAAAGGTACTAAAGAGAAAAAATATATATAAGATTTAGTTTAGGGTTCTCGATAGAAATCACTACAAAGCAGATCACAAGTAGAGACCTTAGACCAGATCGGACTCACATGTTTGATTTATCCAAAATGGCATTAAAATTTTTTTTTTTTCTTTAGATGGAGTCTTGCTCTGCCACCCAGGCTAGAATGCAGTGGTGTCAGCCTAGCTCACTGCAACCGCAAACTCCTGGGCTTAAGTGAGCCTCTAGCCTCAGCCTCCCGAGTAGCTGGGACTAAGTTTTGTATTTCTGTTAATAGAGACAGGGTTCTCACTCTTGCTCAGGCTGGTCTTGAACTCCTGGCCTCAAGCAATCCTCCCCTGCCTCAGCCTCCCACAATGTCAGGATTTGGGTGAGCCACCATGTCTGGCCTAAAAAATTTTTTTGAGTTGCTCTCAAGAACTGGGAGAGTTTAAATAAAAATCCAGACTTCCAGCTTTCCTTAAAAAAAAAAAAAAAGGAAGACCTGGCAACCACTGGCTACAGGGAGACAGGAGCTGCCTCCTTTATAAAGAACCATGCTCTTCAGTTCTCTGAAAGCTGCCCCACTTCGTAACTATTTCCCATTTGGCAAATTACACTACTGGCTGGTCCTTTCAGACACTGGAGTTAGTGACCTCTAGTCCAGAGTCATGTCAGCAATTATTTTATTGTTGTTGTTTTAATCATAAAAGTAATACACGGATACACTCTTACAAAGAGTCATGATACAGAGTAAAAGGGCAAAGTTCCCCATCTCTCCCCTTGCGTACCCATAACCATAAATAGTTTTAGTGCAGGAGTTGACAAATTGCACTGGCTGCCTGTTTTTATAAAGTTTTACTGGGATATAGCCACACTATTTGTTTACCTAGTGTATAGCCTGTAAGCTCTCTCTTCTATACTTCAGCAAGTCTGAAATAGAATCTCTGGGTTGCACTAAAAAATGGTAACAAATGTTGATTTTAACCATGCCCAGAAAAATGTAAAATTTGTATCTTTTACCTGCGAAACTGTTGGATACATCAAGTACTTTCTTTTGCCATGACCCCAAAAGTACACCAACAACGCGCTTCTGATTTCCGACCTTGCCGATTCTGAATGGGAAAAGAAATGATAAGTCCGGATAGGCGTGGAAATGTAAACTCAACAGTCACATACTTAATGGGAAACATCAATGGCATAGATACAATTTAGTTTACCTGGGAACTAATCTCCCTGAATCAATGTATTTAATAATACGGTTAGGTTAGTTCTTAATGTAAAGGATAATTCATGAACTTTGTGTTAATGCACACTGGTAGTTTTTACTTACCATTGACTGCAAAGGAATACATTCCTGGAAAAACTTCAAACTTGACAGAAATTTAAAATGAAGAAAATGAAAACTTCCTAGATCTTAGGATTTTAGACTACCACTTGTGAAAACACATGTAAGTTATGCTACCACATTTAACCTTTTCTTTGCAGTGCTCCTTTCTCCTTTAAACTTTCCTCATGCTCAAATCTTTTCAGGGAAAAAGATGCTAGAGTAGAACCAGTTTTATGGCCTGGCTTCTGGGTTGCCAATTCTTCTCTGGAATATATGCTCAAAGTCTAAAAGCCCCACGAGATGTAATTTATTCTTTGTGAAGTCTAGAGGCTCAGAAAGTGATGCTGACCCAGAGGCATGTGCATGCCGTTTGTGGCCTCTCTGGTTGGCTTATTAGACAGAAGTCAGAAATGAGCTGGTGACTCATCACACACAAAGGAGGACTGAATGAGAAAGATTTTACTTTAGAATTTCTATTTTCATTTCAAATCACCCCAGTGATTTTCTCCCAGTGATTTTTTTTACACAGTGTTTTCCTTATATATTCTCATTTCATTGATCTTCAAGAATTCTTTTGACACTAGCAAACGTGAGACACTAAAACAATACAGTTCCATGCTAAGGAAAGACAAAAGGCACTACTTAGGAGACTACATTTCCTGAAAAGTTGCTACTTTTACATTGATTTAATCATACTATTTTTCTTGCCATCTAAAGTTGGCAAATCTAAAATGCTTACTAAATTTGGGTTTGGATCAAAAAGAGTTGGTCATTCTGTATTACTTGGGGCTGTGAATTTTTTGGGGGGGAGAGGCTGGGAATGAGTAACACACATTAAGAATTGAGTTTTCACACTTCCAAAGAAACTTCCACACTCATGGGCTTTTCTTTTGGTTTACAAAAGTCCATTTGTGTTTTTTTTAAACCCCTGCCACAGCAGGCTGTGTCTGACACAGCAGCTAGAGCTCTTAACAAGTGCCTGAATACAACTGAAATGGTGCCTGGCCATTAGCACCCTTAGTATCCCATGGGAGAAAAACAATAATTACTGTACAGTGGAAAAGTCACATATCCTGGTAGACTGAGAGTCCTTTTCTGGCTCTGGATGAATTAGCTGTACAAAACAAGTTGCGGGAGAATGGATACTTAGCAACCGTAACTTTACAGCAGATGCTCCCAACTGCTCGCATTTGCCAATTCAAGTAATAATCTCGTAAAACTTATGAACACGTGCAACAGGTCTAGCAGGATGAACGGCTCCAAAACAAGCAAGGGGTGGCGGCTGTACACCCTCAAACAACGAACTTACTAGGTGTCCTGTGAAGTTTTCTCACCTTATTCATTAACGCCAAAAATCTCCAAGTGGTCTCGTTTTTAAAAGAAAAACTGACACTTCATCTACATTTTAAGCTATCATCAAACTAGATTCCCACTTAGAAACCTTCACAGGTTAAAACCTCGGCCCATTCAGGAAGCGCTTCGGAACGGTGAGACCAGAATTTCGGTGACAGCCTTCAGAGCGAGTCTGAACTGCCTTCCTACGAGACCGAGTTTTCTCGGTGAAAAGGGGCGGGCGAGGTGACAGATGGGCACCGACCAGGGGGCGGGGATCAAGGCCAACTGAAACTTGCCCCCTACACCCTGGCATCGTCCAGATCTTGGTAACAGGAACAGAGATCCCAGAGCCCAGAGTGGCGGCTGGGGCAGGGGCGTGATGCTGGGGTGACTTCGGCTTTGTGAGCCGAGGTTGGTCTGGGCCAGTCGACAATCAAGAGCCGCCCGCCGCCCCATCTGCGTCCCCAGCTCGCCCGCGGCCACCGCGCCATCCCCAGCGTGCCAGTGACTCAGCAGCGGCCGCACCGCCAGCCCGGCTAGGCCACCCAGCGCCGCCCGCTCACCGGTTGAAATGATCCACCACACTGAGCAGCACCAGGGGGTGGACCACCACCTTCTGCACCGCCAGCTCTGGCATCGCGACACACCCTGCCCGCCAGGCCTGGCTCCCCGGGACCCGCAAATACCGGCAGCGGCTCCTCCAGGCCCAGCTCCTCCTCTTCCGGTTCAACAGCGGCCGCGCGACCTCCTTTTTCCGCTCCCAGATTGCCTTGCGCGGCGTGCCCGGACTGTCGCCTCGGCCGCCATCTTGAGAAGGGGAAAGCTCTGGAGGTGGGCGGGGCCGCCCGCGGGCCCCTGCCTTGCGCTTCCTTGGACTTTAAGGCCAAAGGGACCCTGGCGGCTGATAAAGCTTGACCTCCTGGTAGTGGGCCTGCACTGTCACCTGCAGCGGCTTTTCGCCTCAGTTCCTTCCTAGCTCACCCACACCCCTTTTTGAAGAATACAGAAAAAAATGCTTAGAAATAAGTAAAGAGTAAGTTTGTATTTCCACCACTCAGAAAATGTTCACCTTTGCTTCAAGTCAAAATCCTCCAGGATTTCTTAGAGGAACTTGAAGTCGCTAACATTATAGCATGCTTTTAATGTAGATTGGGCAATTTATCTCATCACTGTCATCGTGGGAGGCATTTCTCCTTTATCGTCACTGTGGACATTTTGCAGATAAAGTGGCAACCTGCAGGTTTCCACCTGTCTTTATATTACCGTGTAACTAGGGCGGCTTAGAGGAGCGAGATTTGTGCCGAGGGTCAGACCATAGAGGTGGCTTTTCAAATCAAAATTTACATAAGGGTTGAAGAAAAAGTGGAAGGCAATAAGGAAGTATGTTGTGATATTTAGCTAGGAAATAGAAAAAGGAAGACTAAAAGAGGAAATGTAGGAAACAAAGACTTAAACTTATTTGGAGAAGGAGGCAGGCTGCATTAAAATTCATACAAGTCTATATCCTGTTTCATTTTAAGTTGATATTTCTGTAAACAAAAGCAATACTTTAGCACCTTGAATTATTTACTTACTGCTTGCCATGTCGTTAAACAGTTTTTACCTTCCCTATATTACCAGAGGATTTTCCTCAACAGTTTGGCTTCTTATCCTTTTCAGGTAGACTGCTGATCTTTAAATGTCAGGGGACACACACAAACACACAATCTCTGTGTCGTTCTTACCTGTGGATTGTGAAAAACATCATCAAAGACTAGACTGGGATCTGACTACCAAGGAAAGAATGACTTGAATAGAGTCGGGACTTTTAATGTGTCTGTATGTGCATACATCCATGTCTACAAGATGGTTTTCTTTTCCTTTTTTTTGAGACAGAGTCTCACTCTGTTGCCTGGGCTAGAGTGCCGTGGTGTCAGCCTAGCTCACAGCAACCTCAAACTCCTGGGCTCAAGTGATCCTCCTGCCCCAGCTTCCTGAGTAGCTGGGACTACAGGCATGCGCCACCATGCCCTGCTAATTTTTTTTTTTCTATATATGTTTAGTTGGCCAATTAATTTCTTTGTATTTTTAGTAGAGATGGGGTCTCGCTCTTGCTCAGGCTGGTTTCAAACTCCTGACCTTGAGCGATCCATCCGCCTCGGCCTCCCAGAGTGCTAGGATTACAGGGCGTGAGCCAACGTGCCTGGCCTACAAGTTGGTTTTCTTTTCAGGTTTTCTGCTAGATCCACCAGGAAGTAATGGCAGGATATACTCATTATTCAAAATTAGTAAGAGAGATGCTCAATGTTATCTTTAGTCTTTGCTATAATTAGAAAGTTTTAAGGGTCACATCAAGGGAACGAAAACCAAGAATTACTGAATCAACTGAGTGTCATATGCCAGCCTTGGCATAGACATTCACAAACATTTACTCCTTTTAATCCATGCTTCTCCAACTTTGATATGCTTACAGATCACCTGGAGACCTTGTTAAAGTACAAATTCTGATTCTGTAGGTCTGCAATGGAACCTGAGCAGTCTTAACAAGCCTGCAGGTGAGGCCCATGCTGTGTTAACAAGGCTTGTAGCAGCCTTATGAAGTAGGTATTATTTTACAAATAGAAATTGTTGCTCAAATGTTGCTCCCATGGTGGGCTTTTCCTGACTACTTTATTTAAAATTCCATCTTTCTCTACTACCTATATATTTCCGCTTTAGCTTTATGTAGTTTTTTTTTACCACGTTTGAATAGTAGTAGATTTACCTATTCGTTGTCTTTTCTCCCCATTAGAATATAAGCTCCTGTTTAGTTCACTTTATATCTTCAGTGTCTTGAAAAGTAGCTGGCACATAGGAGGCACTCAGTAATTATTATGTAAATGATCAATTTGTTTAATGAATGATATGGAAAACAATGATGAGGCTCAGACATTGGAAAGGAGCTTTTTAAGATCACGTTGCTGTAAGGATCAAGCCAGACTTCTACGATCCCAGTTCCTAGCTCCTGAGTGCATCTCTCAGAGGTAAAAGAATTGTGTTAATTTCATTAAGGTGTTGAATTTCAAACTTTAGAAAGTGCTATGTTTTATTTCACATTGAGTTCACATTGCAGTTGTACAGATGAGGCAAGTTGTTTGGAAGCTTATTGGGGGTCTGTCCCGACCCGCGGGTACGTTACTCGCAGAACCTGGAGGAGGGAGTGGGAGCTAGATAGGACAAGAGACGCGAGAGATGGAGACAAGACAGTATTCTGATCAAGTCTCGTTTATTGAGCATGAGGTTACAGCTTTTATAG
>CAUYRT010009694.1:0-42742 GCA_963574885.1 Lepilemur ruficaudatus | reverse complement strand
ACAAGTGAAAACAAGGCCCAGGAAATCCAAATGCGTTATTCATGGCTGTCAGGTGGTAAATGACAAGTGAAAGTCATCCCAACTTGATCTTAGAAGTAAAACCGTTAAAACCACTTCATGCATCTTTGTCTCATGCTTTTTTTTTTTTTTTTTTTGAGACAGAGTCTCACTCTGTTGCCGGGGCTAGAGTGAGTGCCGTGGCGTCAGCTTAGCTCACAGCAACCTCAAACTCCTGGGCTCAAGCAATCCGTCTGCCTCAGCCTCCCGAGTAGCTGGGACTACAGGCATGTGCCACCATGCCCGGCTCATTTTTTCTATATATATCTTTAGTTGGCCAATTAATTTCTTTCTTTCTATTTTATAGTAGAGATGGGGTCTCACTCTTGCTTAGGCTGGTTTTGAACTCCTGACCTTGAGCGATCCGCCCGCCTCGGCCTCCCAGAGTGCTAGGATTACAGGCGTGAGCCACCGCGCCCGGCCCAAAGGTTTTAATTTTGATGAGGTCCAATGTATCTATTTTCCCTTACATAGATTGTGTTTGGTGTGTCACATAGAAAAATTCTGCCTATCCCTAGATCCTAAAGATTTTCTCCTATTTTTTCCTAAAAGTTTTATAGTTTTACATTTTGCATGTAAGACCACGATCTGTTTTGAGTACATTTTTGTATTAGGTGTGAGATTTCAGTACAGGCCCATTTTTTTGCCCTATGGATGGACATCCAGTTGCTCCAATACCATTTGCTGAAAAGGCTACCCTTCCTCCATTAAATTGTTTTTGCACTTTTTTCAAAAATCAGTTGAATATACTCGCATGGGCCTACTCCTATCTTCTCAATTCTTTTCCACTGATCTCTGCGTCTGTTCCTCTGCAATACCACATTGTCTTGGTTACTACATAGTAGATAGGATGAATCCTTCTACTTTATTATTCTTTTTCAAGATAGTTTTAGCTATTCTAGGGCATGTGCCTTTCCATATAAATTTTAGAATAAGCTTGTCTATATCTGCAAAAACTTTGCTGAAATTTTGGTAGGAATTGCATTAAACCTACAGATTGATTTGGAGAGAATGGATATCTTTACAATGTTGAATCTTCCAATGCATGAACACAAGATATCTCTCCATTTATTTAGGCCTTCTTTGATTTCTTTCATTAGCATTTGGAAATTTTCAGTATACAGATCTTGTACATGTTTTGTTAAGTGTATACCTAAGTATTTAATTTTCTTTGGAGTAATTGTACGTGGTAGTAAAGTTAAAGGGTTTTTATTAATTGAATTATTAATAATAAATAAAATGCACAGATCTTAAATGTACAGTTTAATGAATTTGGCAATTGGATACATTCATGTAACCACTGCCCATAACAACATATAGAACATCTCTATCACCACAAAAAGTTTACAATACCTCTTGTACCTCTTTCCAATCAATTTCCAATCATGTCCTAAAATCTACTCCATAACCATTATTTGATTTCTTCCAGAGCTAAGGTCTAATACATGGAATTTTTTTTTTTTTGAGATAGAATCTCACTCTGTCTCCCCGGGTAGAGAGCAGTGGCACTGTCATAGCTCACAGCAACCTCAAACTCTTGGGCTCAAGTGATCCTTCTGCCTCAGCCTCCTGAGTAGCTGGAACTACAGGCGCCACAACACCTGGCTAATTTTTCTATTTTTAGTAGAGACGGGGTCTCAAACTCCTGAGCTCAAGAAATCTTCCCCCTCAGCCTCCCAGAGTGCTAGGATTATAGGTGTGAGCCACCACACCTGGTCCTAATACATGGAATTTTACATAATCTTAGGATAGATGGTCCTGCACAACAGAGACTATCTGCAACAATTTATGTTGGAAGAATAAGATATTGATATCAATTAATACATTTGTGGCTTGGTTTAAAAACGTTTATTAGTTACCAAAATTTTCAAAACATTTTTCTTATAAGAGTATAAAGTTATAAGAGTATAAAGTGATACTTTTTTCCCCCTATTTTGAACTTTCTGAGTTCAAAAGCTCATTATTCTGATAGAAAATTTTATTTTATATGTTTCAACTATGTATGTAAATATATATGGATATAAATAAAACTAGGAAGAAACATGATTACACTTCTTCGCTTTTTCCAAATTTTCTGCTACAACCACGTCTTGCTTTTACAATTAGAATAAAGCAATAACATTAGGGTAAAATGTATTTATTTTTTCATAATCATGTTAGATCCTTTTGTATTTACTTTGATCAAAGTGTCTTAGAGATGTCTTCAATTAAGAAGCCCCATGGTCTACAAGCTCAGTGGCACTGGCCTGTTTCTTCCGGCACCAACGCCAGTGGGCCCTGTGTGTTCTCTGTGTGGACAGCGACATGACATGACCTGGGAAAAGGTCAGTGAGCTACCATTACAGGTGAGAGAAATTACTAACCAATTTGTTTCTCTCACAGGAATGGGCAACGTTTTGTTTCTCAGCGTTTTAATTTATACTCTTTCCATCTCATGATACATGGTGATCATGGAATTTCCTTTTTTTCTTCTTTTGAGGAAACGAGAGTAGAGATTTAGAAAAAATAATGTCAGTTTAGTGGTCATGACACCTGTGCTGTGACAGACTTATCTGGCCACGTGGTGTCAATATCTGAACACTCATAACTCCACCTCCTCGGTGTTGTCAGTCGGTCACACTCAAACAGCAAGCTGAGTGTTGAATACATATGTGACTTACATGCTTTCCATATTTGTCAACACTATCAAATTCATCGCTAAAATGCTTTATTTATAACTGTGCCTACATAAATCAGAGTAACTATTTTAATGGCTTAATGTCTGATTAAAATCACTATAATTAATCTTTGACACCAAAGCATTTCGGATTAAATATTTTAAATAATGAAATGTAATTGGTAAAGCTTGGTTACAATGTGGTCACCTTTTGGGGAGATGCTATAATAAAAGTTGATAGCAGTATTGTTTACTAGAACTTTCTGTATGACAGAAATGCTCTCTGTGATGTCCAGTGTGACAGCTGCCAGTGACATGTGGCTCCTGGGCACTGGAGATGCGTGCGGTTAGTGCAGCTCGGGAATTGAACTTTAAATTTTATTTCATTTTAAATCAATTACAATTTAGATTTCAGTAGCCACATGTGACTAGTGGCCACCATAGTGGATGGTGGAAGTTTTTAGAATAAGCTTTAAAACCAAAATCAAAGTCCATACAAAGTTTTTTTGTCCTGTATGAATTGGAAATTCAGTCTCAAGAATCACTGAAATTCATAAATTTGTGAAAAACAAGAGACTTGTTGAGAACAAAGTCCCAAAATGATGTTTAATTTATTTTCATCTTCATGTGGTTTATGTGAATAGTAGGCCAACCAAGAATGTTTTCCTTTTCTGACACAAAAGGAAGAGATCAATTCAGTATCATTCATATTGTTTTAACTCCATGTAATTAGTAAGTTATTATTAGCTTCAAGTGGCCTGAACATGGTAACTAAGATGAGTATTCATGTGTTTTGGTGTCAGACTTTCATTTCCCTGTAATTAGAGTCATGCACCACATAACGACATCTTAGCTGATGAGGGACCACGTACACAAGGTGCTCCTGTAGGATTATAATACCATCTTTTCCCTGTACCTCTTCTATGTTTAGATATGTTCAGATGCATAAATACTTACCATTGTGTTACAGCTGCCAACAGCATTCAGGACAGTGACATGCTGTGCAGGTTTGCCGCATAGGAGCAGGGGGCTACGCCATACAGCCTACGTGTGCAGTGGGCTCTGCCATCCAGGTGTGTAAGCACACTGTGGTTTTCACAACCACAAAACTGCCTAACAGCACATTTGTCAGAGTGCGTCCCCATCGTTAAGTGAGGCATGACTACTTTAAAAACTTGAAGTATAGCCGGGCGTGGTGGCTCACGCCTGTAATCCTAGCACTCTGGGAGGCTGAGGTGGGCGGATCGTTTGAGCTCAGGAGTTTGAGACCAGCCTGAGCAAGAGCGAGACTCCGTCTCTACTAAAAATAGAAAGAAATTAATTGGCTAACTAAAAATATATAGAAAAAATTAGCCGGGCATGGTGGCTCATGCCTGTAGTCCCAGCTACTCGGGAGGCTGAGGCAGAAGGATTGCTTGAGCCCAGGAGTTTGAGGTTGCTGTGAGCTGACGCCATGGCACTCTAGCCCGGGCAACAGAGCAAGACTCTGCCTCAAAAAAAAAAAAAAAAAAAAAAAAGATGTCTAATCTTCAAAAAACACTATTCAAACTGAAAAGGCAAGTCATAGACTGGTAGAAAATATTATATAATACATATGTCTGAGAAAGGACTTTTATCCAGAAATGTATGTGTGTATTTTATATACATATATATATATATATACACATAGATATATTTAAGAGTTCTTAAAACACAGTAAGATGACAAGCAACCTAATATATAAACAGGGAAAAGATTTGGACACTTCACAACACAAGATATGTAAATGGCTCACAAGCACATGAAAAGATGTTCAACCTAATTAGTCAAGAGGGAAATACAAATTAAATCCACAAGGAGACATCTACTTTTTTGTTTGCCATTTTTTTTGAGACAGAGTCTGGCTCTGTGCCCTGGGAAGAGTGCAACGGTGTGGCATCATCATAGCTCACAGCAACCTCAAACTCCTGTCCTCAAGTGATCCTCCTGTCTCAGCCTTCCAAGTAGCTTGGACTATAGGTGTGTGCTATCACACCCAGCTAATTTTTCTGTTTTTTGTGGAGATGGGTCTTGATTTTGCTCAGGATGGTCTTGAACTCCTGACTTCAAGTGATCCTCCTGCCTTGGCATCCCAGAATGATGAGATTACAGGCCTGAGCCACTGTGCCAGGCCTGAAATATCTACTTTAATGACCAAAATTTAAAATCTGGCATAGATTAGCCATTTCTCATAGTATACTTAACCTATGACAATTTCACTCCTAGGCAATTACCCAAGAGAAATGAAGACATATGCCCGCCAAAAACTTATACATGCATGTTCAAAGAAGTTTCATTCATAAGAGCCAAAAATGGAAGCAACCCAAGTATTCATCAACAGGTAAATGGGGGCCACCACAGTGGCTCATGCCTATAATCCTAGCACTCTGGGAGGCTGAGGAGGGAAGATCATTCGAGCTCAGAAGTTTGAGACGAGCCTGAGCAAGAGCGAGACCCTGTCACTACTATAAATAGAAAGAAATTAATAGGACAACTACAGATATATAGAAAAAATTAGCCAGACATGGTGGCACATGCCTATAGTCCCAGCTACCCAGGACGCTGAGGCAGAAGGATTGCTTGAGCCCAGGAGTTTGAGGTTGCTGTGAGCTAGGCTGACGCCATTGCACTCTAGCCCAGGCAAGAGTGAGACTCTGTCTCAAAAAAACAAAACAAAACAAAACAAAAACAAAAAACAGATAAATGGATAAACCAATTGTTATCAGTCATATAATGGAATACTACTTGGCAATAAAAAGGAATGACCTCTTCATACATACAATATGAAGGACGCTCAAATCACTGGGCTGTCTAAGAGAAGCTGACACAAAAGACCATATGCTGTATGATTCCATTTACATAAAATTCTAGAACAAGAAAAACTAATCTCTGGGACTTGATTCATTTAAACAGCTTCTGCACAGCAGAAGAAACAAACAACAGAATAAACAGACAACATACAGAATGGGAGAAAATATTCACAAACTATATATCCAATAAAGGGCTATTACCTAGAATCTACAGAGGAGAAATCAGCAAGGAAAAACACAAATGACCCTATTAAAAAGCGGGCAAAAGACATGAACAAAATTTTTCAAAAGAAGACAGACAAATGGCCAAGAGACATATGAAGACATGCCCAACATCACTAATCATCAGGGAAATGCAAATTAAAACCACAATGGGATATTACCTTACCCCTGTCAGAGTGGCCATTATTAAAAAGTCAAAAAACCACAGATGCTGGTGTGAAATGCAGAGAGAAAGGAATGCTTATACACTGCTGGTGGGACTGCAAATTAGTACAATCCCCATGGAAAACAGTATGGAGATTCCTCACAGAAATAAATACAGACTTACTATTTTATCCAGCAGTCCCACTACAGGGTATCTACCCAAAGGAAGAGAAGTCATTTTATCAAAAAGATGCCAGCACTTGAATGTTTGTTGCAGAGCAATTCTTAATCACAAAGATGTGGAATCAACCTAAGTACCCATCAATTCATGAGTGGATTAACAAAATGTGGTATGTGTGTACATGGAGTACTACACAGCCATAAAAAGAAATGAATTAATGTCTTTTGCAGCAACTTGGATAGAGCTGGAGACCATTATGCTAAGTGAAATATCTCAGGAATGAAAAAACAAATACCATGTATACGCTCTAATAATTGGGAGCCAATCAACAGGCACGTGTGGGCACAGACAGAAGTAAAAGTCATTGGAAATCAAGAAGGGGGGAGGAGGAGAGGGGTAAAACCCTACCTATCAGGTTCAATGAACACTACCCGAGTGATGGACACACTGAAAGCCCTGACTTAGCATTATGAAGGGTATCCATTAACAAAGACATTTGTACCCCGTTAATCTTTTGAACTAAAAGAAAAGAAAAGAAAAGAAAAGCTAATCTATAGTGATAAAAAGGAGCATGGCTTTACTGCAAAAAGATACATGGGAACTTCGGGGTGATGGAGATGTCCCATATCATGACTGGTGATGGCTGCATAGCTGCATATACTTACCAAAAACTCTCTAAACTTTACACTTAAAATAGGTGCATTACATGCAAATTATGGCTCAAAAAATAGATTTAGAAAAGTAAAAATATAGGCCGGGCGTGGAGGCTCACGCCTGTAATCCTAGCACTCTGAGAGGCTGAGGAGGGAGGATCGCTTGAGGTCAGGAGTTCTAGACCAGCCTGAGAAAGAGCGAGACCCCGTCTCTACTAAAAAAATAGAAAGAAATTAGCTGGACAACTAAAGATATACAGAAAAATTTAGCCAGGCATGGTGGTGCATGCCTGTAGTCCCAGCTACTTGGGAGGCTGAGGCAGAAGGATCGCTTGAGCCCAGGAGTTTGAGGTTGCTCTGAGCTAGGTTGATGCCATGGCACTCTAGCCTGGGTGACAGAGTGAGACTCTGTCTCAAAAAAAGCCCCTAAAAACAAGAAATAAATAACAATTAAAAAATAGAAAAGTGAAAATGCAGAGAGCAGTTTAGGTCATCATATTGGTGACTGTGCATGTGTGCCCTATTAAATATCGCTTCAGAACCCTTATCCCAGTAACCAGAGCTGACGTGGCCCCTGCAGGGCACACTACCATTGATGCCACTCGATGTACCACACAACCCAGCATGGTACTCCTGCAAAACGTGTGACCTGAATGTCACTGAGTCACACCCCGCCTGAGGGAAGTCTATATCACAACTATCCTTCTACTCTTGAGAACATACCGAAGTCACTCCGATGGCATGACAGACGTGGAAGACGTGAGGAAGACATGTTAGAGAAAGGACGACAACTTCAGAAGCAGTATTGCTGGACGATTATTGTTTCAGTGTTAAACTTCCACAACACGGTAACGGTACTGTGGTTATGTAGGACATTGTCCCGTGTTTAGGAAATGATCCCCCTTGGCATGTGTAAAGCAGCAAAAATGTCTGTTATCTAATTATCTAAAGATTCAGGGAAAACTAAAATGTGGGTGGGCTGGGGTTGGTGAGAAAGAGACAGAAAGAGAGAAAAAGAGAGAGAATGAATGGGGAAAATGAAGTGAAGGGTAAAGTCTCTGTGCTATTCTTACGATCTTCCCCAACTTTGAAATTAGTTCCAAAGAAAAAGTTTAAAATAAAAATAAATAAATAGAATACTTTAAAAATTCCAAATTTGGATCAGGGTTTTGGAACAGGGCATCTTGCATGTACATACGAATTATCTGGGTATCTTAGTAAAAATGCAAATTCTGACTCAATAAGTGGGGTGGAGCCTGAGAGGCTGCATCTGAACAAGCCCCAAGGGGCTGTGTTGCTAGAAGAGGTCAGTGTGGAAAAGCCTGTCTTCCCACATTGTTCCACAGAATGGAAAACAGGCCTCAGGAAACTGCTGGAACTCCTTATAGAGGCTTGTGAGAAACAACCTGATGTTAGTTTTCTTTTTTTTATTTTTTTTGAAACAGAGTCTGGCTCTGTCGCCCCGGCTACAGTGCAGTGGCGTCAGCCTAGCTCACAGCAACCTCAAACTCCTGGGCCCAAGAGATCCTCCTGCCTCAGCCTCCCGAGTAGCTGGGACTACAGGTGTGTGCCACCGCACCTGGTGAATTTTTTCTATTTTTAGTTGTCTGGATAATTTCTTTCTATATTTTTAGTAGAGATGGAGTCTCAAACTCCTGACCTCAAGTGATCCTCCAGCTTTGGCCTCCCAGAGTGCTACAGGCATGTGCCAACACACCCAGCCATCCTGATGTTGGTTTTCTTAGTGGGGGAGAAAATGGTAGTTTCCACTGTTGACAGAATAGTTAAGAATCCAGCACTCAGGCTGCATTGTGGGGAAGGGCGTGTGTGTGAGGTGGGCTGTACTGGGAGTAATTGGGAAAAACCGGGAGTATGTATTAATAAGAGATTTGGCTGCTTTTTCCCTTTTCCCTTTGGCTGGGTGTTTCAGAATTTACACACACGAAACTCAAAATAGGAACAAAGTTTAGTTGCAAACATGGTCATGGCATAATGGAAACAAACTCAATTCTGAGGGCCAGGTGGGTGGATAGACTATATTCTAATCACTGACAGAATCTGACACAGCCACTTAGCAGGATACTTGGAGAATCATATGGGAAAATGTTTACATATTGGGCAGAAGCATAAAAATAAGACAAAATTATCTACAGCAGGATCCTAGTGAGGCACACAAACATAATGTCAGAGAAGAGTCGAGAAGGAAGTTCATGCAAACATTCAGAGGTCTCCTCGTGGGATTGGGAATGAATGATATCCTTTCACTTTCTAAATCTTGCCTATTTTTAACATGAGAATGGATAGGGAAAATAGATAAATATGTCTATTTAAGATTAAATCTTCCAAGGGGACTTTTCTAATTCCTCCCACTAAGTAGAACTAAAAGCCCTGGACATTGTACATAAAATAAACACTAGAAGACTCTGAAAAGTGGAGAGGGGGCAGCAGATCAGCTAGAGACCTTGGAACAACACGTGGTGAGTTCCCTGGTCTTTCTTTTTGCCTTATATATCCCAGACTTGAAGCTGAAGGAGCCAGCAACCTAGAAATGCCAACAGGCACACAAAGAAAAAAAAGCCTGCTCTCTCAGCCACAGGGCCAGGAAAGGGGCAGACTCGCAAGAGAGTTAGTAACTGCTCTACTCTAGTCAAACACTACAGAAAAAAACGGTGGCCCCTCCTCACCAACACCAGCAGAGAATGAGTGGGAAGCCGAGATGTTCACCCACACCAGGCTGCAATGAGGTACCCTAAGACCCCTGCTGGGGTGGTCTCAGAGAAGGCCAAGCAGCTGGGACTTCGGTCCCTGCTGGCTGATGACAAGGCCCCCTGCCCACCACGGTACCAGTGGAGACAGTGTAAAAAGGGTGGGACTGAAAAGAGCACTTGGAAAAAAAATATAGCACAAGACTTTCCAAATTTAGAAAGAGACACAACCCTAGAAATGTTAGAAGCTGAGCAAACCCCAAAAGGGTTAATCTAAAGAAATTCACACATCCAAGACACAGCATAATTTAACTTCTAAACACTAAGGGCAAAAGAAGAAAAAATTTTAGAAGCAACCAGAGTAAAATAATACCTTTCATAGAAGGGAAATTTTTTTTTCCTTTTTTGAGACAGAGTCTCACTCTGTTGCCCAGGCTAGAGTGCCGTGGTGTCAGCCTAGCTCACAGCAACCTCAAACTCCTAGGCTCAGGCGATCCTCCTGCCTCAACCCCCCAAGTAGCTGGGACTGCAGGAATGTGCCACCATGCCTGGCTAATTTTTCTATATATATTTTTAGTTGGCCAATTAATTTCTTTCTATTTATAGTAGAGACAGGGTCTCACTCTTGCTCAGGCTGGTTTTGAACTCCTGACCTTGAGCGATCCGCCTGCCTCGGCCTCCCAGAGTGCTAGGATTAGAGGCGTGAGCCACTGCGCCTAGCCAGAAGGGAAAAATTTTGAATGACAGCAGATTTGGAGGCCAAGGGGAAGTGACATAATATTTTTCAAGTGCTGAAAGAAAACTGTCAACTGTAAATCTTATATCTGGTGAAAATATCCTTCAGAAATGATGGGGAAATTAAGAAATTCCTAGATGAAAAAAAAATAAGTTTGTTACCAGTAGACCTATCTTAAAAGGATGGCTAAAGGAAATTCTTTAACAAAAAGGAACTTATTCTTTTATTAAAAGGAGGCTTGGAACATATGAAAGGAAGAAAGAAAATGGTAATCTAAAATATGAGCAAATAAACAGATTTCCCTTTTCCTTTTGAGTTTTCTAAATAATATGTGATAGTTGAAGCACAAATTCTAATACTTTCTGATGGGTTTTAAATGTATGTAGAGGAAATATTTAAGACAAACATAATTATAAAAGGGGAAGGGTGAGGGGACGTAAGTTTCTACACTTCACTCAAATCAATAAATTGACAATACCAGTGGGAATAAGTTATGCATATATAGTCTAATACCTAGAATAACCATCAGAAGAGCTACACAAAGATATATATATACTCAACACACTAGGTAATCAAAATGGAATTTTACAAAATGTTCAAGTAACCTACGGAAAAATAGGAAAAACAGAGAAACAAACAGAACCAGAAAAACAGACTTAAGCCCTAACTTGCCAATAATTACATTAAATATAAATGGTCTAAATACAGTAATTAAAACACAGCAATCGGCAAAGTAGATTAAAAAACACAATCCAAATATATGTTGTTGACCAAGCACAGTGGCTCATGCCTGTAATCCTAGCACTCCGGAGGCTGAGGTGGGAGGATGGCTTGAGGTCATGAGGTTGTGATTAGCCTGAGCAAGAGTGAGACCCTGTCTCTACTAAAGATAGAAAAAATTACAGTAGCTGTGTCTGTAGTCCCAGCTACTCAGGAGTCTGAGGCAGGAGGATTGCTCGAGCCCAGGAGTTTGAGGTTGCTGTGAGCTAGGCTGACGCCACGGCATTCTAGCCCACGTGACAGAGCAAGACTCTGTCTCAAAAAAAAAAAAAAAAAAAAAATTAGTTGGGCATGGTGGTGCATGCCTGTAGTCCCAGATACTTGGGAGGCTGAGGCAGGAGGATCACTTGAGCCCAGGAGTTTGAGATTGCTGTGAGCTATGATGACACCACTGAACTCTAGCCCAGGTGACAGAGTGAGACCCTATCTCAAAAAAAAAAAAAAAAAAACATAGTAAAATAAGCCTGAAGTATGTAGAATAAAGAAAATAATAAAGAGCAGATAGCAATAAAATTGAAAACAGAAAAATAAGAGAGAAAAATCAATGAAACAATAAGCTAGTTCTTTGAAAAGACCAATATAGTTAAAAACCTCTAGCAAGACTGCCAATAAAAAAGAGAGAAGACAAAAATTTCCAAATCAGGAATGAAATGGATATAACTACAGACCCTAGAGATATCAAAAGGATGACAAAGGATTACTATAAATAACTCTACAAGCATAAATTTGACAATTAATATGAAACGAACCAATTCTTCAAAAACCACATACTACCACAAGTCATCCACTATGAAACAGATAATATAACCATTAAGGAAGTTGAATTCATAATTAAAGTTACCTTCCACCCCACCTCTAGCCACATATCCAGGTTTGTATGGTTTCACTAAAGAATTCTACCAGATGTCCAAATAATTAACACCAATTCTACACAATCTCTTTGCGAAAACAGGAGGAAGGGACACATCCCAGTTCATTTTATAACGCTAATATATTACCCTGATACCCAAACCAGACAAAGAGAGTAAAGAAAAAAAAAAACACAGACCAATATATCCCACAAATATAGATACAGAAATCTTGAACAAAATAATAGCAAATAGAATTCAGCAATCAGCAATGTGGAAAGAGAATTTTACACTATGACAAGAAGGGATTATTTACTCCAGGGATGCAAAGCTGGTTCAATATTCAAAAATCAATCAATGTACTTTACCACATTAATAGGCTAAAAAAGAAAATTCACATGGTATCAACTGAAGCAGAAAAAGCTTTGCAAAATTTCACACCTATATATAATAAAAACTCTCAGAAATATAGAAACTGAGGAACTTCCTCAACTTGATATAAAAGAATTTACCAGAAAACCTATAGCTAACATTTTGTTTGTTTGTTTGTTTGTTTTAGGCTAGTAAAGTGAAGCAGTGGGAATGGAGAAAGAACAAAGGGATCTATAAGTGGTTGTGCCCAGTTAGTTGTAAACACCACTGCACTCAGACCAGCCCTAACATTATACCTAACAGTGAAAGACTGAATGAATATTTTCCCCCTAAGATCAGGAACAAGGCAAAGATCACTGCTTTCCTACTGCTATGACATATAGTATTACATGTTTTAGCCATTGAAATGAGGCAAGAAAAGGAAATAAAGCCATACAAATTGGAAAAAAAGAAAGAAAACTCTCCTTATTTGCAGATGACATGATTGTCTAAAAAAACAAACTCAGAGAAATCTATTAAAAAAATTCTCCTTGGGCCAGGTGTGGTAGATCACGCCTATAATTCTAGCACATTGGGAGGCTGAGACTTGCTTGAAGCCAGGAGTTGGAGACCAGCCTAGGCAACGTAGCAAGACCCTGTCTCTATAAAAACAATAATAATAAAAAATTAGTGGGGTATGGTGGTGAGCACCTATAGTCCTAGATACTCCGGAGGAGTCAGGAGGATCTCTTGAGACCAGGAATTGGAAGTTGCAGTGAGCTGTGATCATACCACTGCAACCCAGTCTGGGCAATGGAGTGAGACCCTGTCTCAGAAAAAAACTGTAATAATCATCCTCAGGGAACTGATTTGTAAATTCAGTAAAGTTACAGAATACAAAATAAACATACAAAACCAACACAAAACATAACAAAACCAAAACTCTATGTACTAGAAATGAATATGCTGACATCAAAATTTACAACACAATACCATCCACAATTTCTCAAAAAATGAATTATTTAGGGATAAATCTAATACATCATGTACAGAAATCATATGCTGAGAGCTTCACAACACTGATGGAAAAAATCAAAGAAATAAATAATTGGAGAGGCATATCACATTCACAGATAGACATTCACTTACTGTCTAAGTTAGTAAAAAATGCCAATGCTTCCCAAATTGATATCCAAGTTTAATGCAATTTGTATCAAAATCTCAGTGAGACTTTTTATAGATATGAACAAGATTATACTAAAATTCATACAGAAAGGCAAAGAGACTAAAATAGGTAAAAAATTTTGAAGAATAATAATAAAATGGTAAGAATCAGTCTGTTCAGTTTCAAGACAATATATAGCTACAGTAATCAAAACTGTGCAGTATTAGTGGAGGGGGAAACATATAGATCAATGAAGCAAAAAAAAGAGAACCCAAGAATAGACCCACACAAATATGCCCAACTGATTTTTGACAAAGCTGCAAAAGCAATTTAATGGAGGAATGAGACCCTTTCAACAAACATTATTAGAACACTGGCAATAAACATTCACTGGCAAAAAAAAAAAAAGAACCTACATCTAAGTGGCATACTTTACACAAAATTATGGATGGTGGTCTTAAATGCACATGGATCACAGATAAAGGACTTAAATGTATCATGGGCTTAAATGTAAAATGTATAACCATGTAACTTTTAGAAGAAAACAGAATAAAATCTTTGAGATCTAGGATTAGGCAAAGAGATCTTAGACTTTATACCAAAAGCATAATCCTTAAAAGAAAAAAATGACAAATTGAACTTAATCCGAATTAAAAACCTTTGCCCTGCTAACGACCCTGTTAAGGAGATGAGAAGACAAACCATATGAATGGTGGTTACCAGAGGCGGGCGCCTTAGGGTGGTAAGGGAAGTTGGTTAAGAGGAACACACAGTTGGAAGGAATAAGTTCTAGTACTGGATAGCACAATAGGGTGGCTACAGTTAACAATAATTTATTGTATATTTCAAAATAGCTCAAAGAGAAGACCTGTAATGTTCCCAACACATGGCTACCTCAGTTAACCCGATTTTATTGTTATGCATTGTATGCTTGTACCAAAATACCACATAATACCTCCATAAATATATACTACAGTGCATCAATTTAAAAAATTTCAATTACTAAACTGTATCTTCTGACCTCAAAAAATAAAAAGAGAAACTACAGAGTAGGAGAAAATATTTGCAAAACACATATCCAACAAAGGAAGAGTATCTAGAATATGAAAAGAGCTGTCAAAACTCAACAGTATAAAAGCAAAATGGCCCAATTAGAATACTGGCAATACCAAGAAGAGGAAAAAGAATGATAAAAGAAGATAGAAAAAAAAAATAGTAGAATACTGGCAAAACCATGAAAAAGCATTTCACAGAAGAGAATATAGAGACGACAGATAGCACATGAAAAGACATTTAACATCATTAGGCATTACAGAAATGCAAATTTAAACCACAATGAGATATATTAGTACACACCTATCAGAATGGCTGAAATAAAAAAAATAATGACAACAGCAAATGCTGACATGGATGTGGAGAATGTAGATCACTCCAACACTGCTGGTGGGAATGTAAGTGACAGCCACTCTGGGAAAGGATAGAGTAGTATCTTATAAAACTAAATATTGGCTGGGCACAGTGGCTTATGCCTGTAATCCCACCACTTTGGGAGGCTGAGGCGGGAGGATGGCTTGAGATCAGGAGTTCAAGTCTAGCCTGGGCAACATAGTGAGACCTCATCTCTACAAAAACAACAAGAAAACCCAGAGAAATGAAAATTGATGTTCACATAAAAACCTGTACGCAGATGTTTACAAAGCTTTATACTATAACAGCCCCAACCTGAAACAACCCAGATGTCCTTCAACAGGTGAATGGTTAAACCAACTGCAGTACTTCCACACCACGGACTCTACTCAGCAATGAAAAGGATCAAACGATCAATACACATTTGACCTGGATCAAGCTCAATGGAATTATGCTGCAGGAAGACAGCCAATCTCCAGAGGTTACATACTATATGAATCCATTTATATAATATTCTTGAAAACCCCATTTTAGAGATGAAGAACAAACAGATTAGTGGTTGTCAGCGATTCATGAGAGGGTAGGAGTAAGAAAGAAGTGGGCGTTGATATAAAAGGCAACAGGAGGGATCATTCTGATGAGGCAAATATTCTGTATCTTGTACATGTCAACGTCAACACTCGGTTGTGACGTTGTACTATTTTTACAAGATAGATTTTTACTATATATTTTATCATTGAGTATAAAAAAAAATTCAAGGGATCCCTCTGTGTTATTTCTTACAATGGCATGTAAATCTACAATTTTCTAAAAATAAAAAGGTTAATTATTAATAAAAAACAAAAATAAAACTTTCTGTACAGCCATGTTCACAGCAGCCAAAATGCAGAAGCAACAACCCAAGCATCTATTGACAGGTAAATGGATAAACAAAAATGTGGTGTATACATACAATGAAGTATTAGTCAACCTTAAAAGAAAGGAAATTCTGACATATGCTACGACATATATGAACCTTGAGGACATTATGCTAAGTGAAATAAGCAGTCACAGAAAGATAAATACTTCATAATTTCATTTACATAAGGCATCCACAGTAGTCAAATTCATAGAGACTAAAAGTAAAATGGGAACTGCTAGGGGTAGAAAAAGGGAGAAATGGGAAGTTATTGTTTAATGGGTGAGGAGTTTCAGTTTGTGAAGATAAAAAGTTCTATAGATTGGTTGCACAACAATTTGGATGTACTTACTGCTGAATTGTATACTTAAAAATGGTTAAGAAGGAAAATTTAATGCTACGTGCATTTTGCCACAATTAAAAATAAAAATTAACAAAAAATTAAACACACAAGACCTTCATGATGATGACCTTTAGTGTATCAGGCAGAAACTAGGTCTTCAGAAGAGTGATAAATAAGCACCGATTGATCAAAACTCCAAGGACAGAGACAAACTTTATTGGGTATTAAATTCACAGCATCCTGTTGTGTTTTGTACTGACTAAAAGTACCAATTTTTAGTAAGAATTACAGGTCTTGCCTCCTTTGCATCAACAGTACACAGCAGACGCTGACAGGCATGTGCTGAGCATCAGGGTGGGTGGGTGCACCCCAACTCTGGCAGGGCGGAAGGCAGGAGCCCAGGTAACCTGGCTAACTCATGCCCATTCCTAGCTCTTCCCACTCCAAGTTTAAAGTCATGTCAAATGAACTGTGTGGAAAGCAAACTGTTCAGCTTCCTACATTCTGTTGAGATGTGTTAATAGTGTGTCTGCTGTTCGCCATGCAGTCTTCTGATGGCCAAGGAGTAACTAGACAAAACAGGAGCCACACCTCCCGTTCCCATGGGAGGAGATGATGCCATCATAACTAAACACCATGCCTGCCAGTGGAAAGTGTTAGAAGGAAAAATGAAAGGGATATAGTCAGAAAGCACGGCCAAAGGCAGCAACTGGGCTAGAGAGAGGTGAGTAAGAACACCTGTTAGATCAGCTCCCGCCCTGACTCCTCGGAGCACCTGTGTAATAAGCCATGTATGGAAATGCCAATGGGGAACATGGCAGGGAAATTCCTGAACAATCCATGCATGGTTCTGTGATGGCACTGAAATTATCTGTGTTTTATTCCTTCCATTTCCTAACACTTCCAAAATACAGCTATTGATGAGATGATTTTTATTTTTAAGACAGAGTCTCGCTCTGTCACCCAGGCTGCTGGAGCGCAGTGGTGTGATCATAGTTCACTGGAGCCTCCAACTCCAAGGTTCAAGCAATCCTGCTGCCTCAGCCTTCCAAGTAGCTAGGAAGTACCCAGATAATTTTTTTAAAAATTTTTTGTAGTGATAGGGGTCTTACTATGTTGCCGAGACTGGTCTTGAACTCCTGGGCTCAAGTGATCCTCCCACCTTGGCCTTCCATAGTGCTGGGATTACAAGTGTGAGCCAGCATGCTCAGCCATAATGTGATAATTATTAAATTAAAAAAATACCCTGTGAAATAACAGAGCAAAGAGGTTTCCCTTTTTCATAGGAGGGGAACTGAGAAAGGCTGAGAGGTCAAACAGAGGTAAGAGCCTCTGTTTTCTGCCACTGTCGTCTGCACAAAGCTTCCTGAAGACGGTCTCACAGTCAGCCTGGAGAGCAGCTGGGACTAGGAGGGCAGAAGGAGGGACAGGGTGTCTGGTAAGTTCACGTCCTGCCCGTTTTAGTTTTCATGGGCTGGGCTGAATGTCCTGTGTGGCAGTCAGCCAGCTGGCTGGGGTCCTCAGAAAGCTGCCCTGGAGCTTACAGAGAGGCAAACGTGCGATTCGCAGACTTGTAGAAATCACTCACCGGGGGCAGCTGGAGAGTGGCCACCTGCTGTGCATCCCTCACAGTCTCTTCCTGAAGAAGGAAAGTGTCTTGTGGAACTGAAAAAGATCAGAAAAGGGTGTCCCAAAGCCAGCCAGGCCTGGCGCTGACAACTCCTGAGCTGCCGGGGGCTTTTGTCCACTTAGTGAGCAAAGAAAATCCCGTGACAGGCCCCGACAGGGAGCTGTTTCACGGTGCTTTTCTTAAAATGCAGGGTTTCTCCTCTTACATGGAAAATGAGGATTACAAAATGATGCACATGAAAAGCACTCTGCAAACCACAAGGATTTTTGTTACTTTGATACAACAATGGAAGCTGTAACAGGGAATGCCTAGGTTCAAGTTGGTACAGCCAATAAATAATTAGCTATTTGACCTCTGGTAGGTCCCAGGACCTCAGCTTTGTCATCCAAAATACAGGAAAAATAAAGGTTAAAACTTTGCAGAGTTGAGGTATCAATAAGGCCTGTTGGCAATGAGGATCACTGTGGAACTCCAGCATCATATAAATTTATTTATACATTTATACGAGGGCTGTCCGGAAAGTATCCAGCCATGTAACCGTCCTTATATTAACAATGGCTGGATACTTCCTGGACAGCCCTCCTAAGTTTATAAACGGCAAAGACCCATTAAAAAGACTGTTACCCAAATATTGATGAAGATGTGGAGAAAAGGGAACCCTTGTACAGTTGATGGGAGTGTAAATTAGTACAGCCATTATATAAAACAATATGAAGGTGCCTCAAAAAATTAAAAATAGAACTACCAAACGACCCAGCAATCCCTCTTCTGAGTATATATATGCTCAAAGTAAATGAAATCAGTATCTCAAAGAAATGTCTCCACTGCCATGTTCATTGCAGCACTATTCATAACAGATCTGGATCAACCTAAATATCCTTCAAGAAATGAACTGATATAGAAATAATTTGGTACATACACACAATGGAATACTAGTCAGCCTCAAAAAAGAAGGAAATCCTGTCATCTGTGACATGGATGAACCTGGAGGCCATCATGCTATGTGCAATAAGCCAGGCACAGAAAGACAAATACCGTGTGTTCTCACATGTGGAATCTGAAAGTCGAATTGACAGAAGCAGAGAGTAGAATGTTGGTTACCAGAGGCTGGGGAGGAGGGCCTTCTGGAGATGTTGGTCAAAGGATACAAAATTTCAGTTAGATGGGAGGAATAAATTCAAGAGTTCTATTGTATAACTTGGTAACTATAGCTTGTAACAATGTATTGTATACTTGAAACTTGCTAAGAGAGTAGATTTTAAGAGTCTTCACCACAAAAAAAGGATACCTAGGTGAGGTAATGCATATGTTAATTAGCTTGATGATTTTTTTTTTTAAGAGACAGAGTCTTGACACGTTGCCTACAACGGCTTGGAACTCCTGGGCTCAAGCAATCCTCCTGCCTGAGCCTCCCAAGTAGCTGGGACCACAGGCATGCACCACTGTGCCCAGCTAATTAGCTTGATATAATTATTTCACAATGTATACATATATCAAAACATCACCTTGTATACCATAAATACATTTTAAAAAGTTCTTTAGAAAGGCTCCTAGGTGCTCCTAGAAGAGCACTTGGTGCAGTATCCTAACCACCATTATACCAAAGTGTAGAGTGTGGCTTTGGGACCATCTCACCCTGCCTTATTTTGGGCTACCAGGCCTCATGTTCTAATGTTTTCTCTTCTGATTGGCAACTTCACCTTGCTCAGGCTTCTGCAATGAGCCACATAAAAATGAGCTCTGTGTTTCAAAAGGTGCTTCTTTGGTTAACCCTACATGTGTAAGTCAATATCAAGGCAAACCCCAGAAGCCAGTGTCCCTGACCTTTCAGACCTGGGATGCAAGGCCTTCAGGAAACAGCAGCTGCAGGAGTAGCTATTTGGAACAAAGGACTGGGACAGGAGCTGATGCAGATGAAAGTGACATTCCGGGGGGTCCCAACGGAAGGCAGACTTCGCTGTCTCAAGGGAAAGCTCAGGCTGGGAAGGTGTGGATTCGAGGAGGAAGTACTTTTTGTATACATGTTCAACTAAGGTTTATTTTTTCATCTCTTTAATTTACTTTCATCTCCCAGCTTTATTAAGGTATAATTGACAAATAAAAAGAATTTTATGCATTTTGTGTAAAAAAATTGCATACAGTGTGATGTTAGATTTTTACATTGTAAAATATATCAATGTAATGAACATTTCTATTGCCTCACATACCATTTTTTTGTGATGAGAGCATTTAATATGTACTCTCTTAGCAGTTTCCAAGTATAAAATGCATTATTTTTAACTACAGTCACCACAGATCTCCAGAATTTATTCATCCTAACTGAAATTCATATCCTTTGACCAACCTCTCTAGAAGTGGGTATTTTAATTCTGCTTTCTCACACCTATCACCTTCTGGGAGATGGACTATAGCCTGACTCTACCTTTGGCCATGATAAATGACTACACGGACACTTTCAAGAATCACTTTTCCTAATCAGCAAGAAAAAAATCAAACGACCCTATCAAAAAGTGGGCAAAAGACATGAACAGAAACTTTCGAAAAGAAGACAGAACAATGGCCAACAAACATATGAAAAAATGCTCAACATCTCTAATCATCAGAGAAATGCAAATCAAAACCACAATGAGATATCAGTTATCTCCAGTGAGAATGGCCTTTATTAAAAAGTCCCAAAACAATAAATGTTGGCATGGATGCAGAGAGATAGGAACAGTCCTACATTGCTGGTGGGACTGCAAACTAGTTCAACCCCTGTGGAAAGCAATATGGAAATACCTTAAAGCGATACAAGTAGATCTACCATTTGATCCAGCAATCCCATTACTGGGCATCTACCCAAAAGAATAAAAGACACTCTATTCACAATTGCAAAGTTGTGGAAACAACCCAAGTGCCCATAAATACATGAATGGATTAATAAAATGTGGTATATGTATACTATGGAGAACTATTCAGCTACAAGAAATAATGGTGATATAGCACCTCTTGTATTTTCCTGGATGGAGCTGGAACCCATTCTACTAAGTGAAGTATCCCAAGAATGGATAAACAAGCACTACATGTACTCACCAGCAAACTGGTTTCACTGATCAACACCTAAGTGGACATACAGGAATAACATTTATCGGGCGTCGGGCAGATGGGAGTGGGGAGGAGGGGATGGGTACATACATACATAATGAATGCAATGCGCACCATCTGGGGGATGGACATGCTTGAAGCTCTGACTCTGGAGGGGAATGGGGGGAAAGACAACACACATAACCTAAACATTTGTACCCCCGTAATATGCTGAAATAAAAAAATAAAAGAAAAAAAAGTAGTAGAACAAAAATATTATGTTACCTTGCCCTTTACACTAGTAGGAGAATCTTTCTCTCTTTCCCTTCTTTTTCTCTCTGTTGTCTAAACTAGGTTTCTAAACCTCAGTACTATTGAGGTGTTGGACCAGATCATTCTTTGTTGTCAGGCTTTTCTGTGCATTGTAGGATATTTAGGAGCATCCCCTGGTCTCTATCTGCCAGATGCCAGTAGCATCCACCAGTTAAGTCGTAAAAATCAGAAATGTCCCATGAATTTGCTAAAAGACCCTAGGGAGCAAGATCATCCCTGGTTTGGAGCCACTACTCTAACCACCGCCCCCCCCCAGCACCTTCTCTGTGTTTCTCAGTGCTCTCATTTCTGGGAAACCCCAAGTTTCCCCTGCACCCTTCTCTCCCATTATAAGAAATCTAGCACTGGAGAGGGCTGCTTACAGGAAACCATAAAGTCATTCTATGTTCTCTCACCCTGGCTGTGAAGATAACACAATCAGGTCACAGAGGCAGGATTTTTGGAACTTCAAAGCTGAGCCGGAGGGAGTGGAAGGGTAGGAGCTGGGAGCAGAGGTCTTATCTGTGTCAGGAATGTTCTCACCCTTATCAATCCAGAAGGAGGGGACCCTAGGGGAAAAGTGGGGAGTGAAAAAGCGAAGTTTTTTTTTTCCTCCCACCTGTCTTTAGACTGAAAGGGACCAGGAAATAAGGAGAGACTGAAGAAAAGAAAGAGAAGTGGAAAGAATGCTGATGGAGTAGTAGAATTCGGGGGGTGATGAGTGTGCAGTGGGCAGCCTTTTCTGACCCTACTCGAGCAAACCCATGCTGACTAGGACTGGACACCAGGGTTCTGGAACCACAGAATCTGAGAGTTCAAAGGTCTTGGCACCAGTTGTATGAGCATCACCCAGATGACATCTGGGCCTCAACCCCTGGGGATATTTGCTGGGTAGTTGTGGAATGAGGGGCAGCTTCTTTGAGAACTTATGCTATAGATAATGAAGGCCCCAACACAGACAGCAGCAACTGGAATGGAGAAGACAGGATGAATTTGCCAGGGTTGAGGGCAAATATAATTCATAGAGGCTTGAGGAAGTAGGAGGAATCAAAGATAATAATTATAAACCCTTATAGATTACTATGTTCCAGACACAGTTTGATGCACTTTACATAAATATTAACTCATTCTAGCCTTACAACAACTCTGTAACATAGGTAATGTGCCCATTTTACAGGTGAGGAAATTAAGGCAGAGAGATGTTTAATAACTCCCAGGTCACAGAGAAAATAAGAGGAGAACTGGGACCTGAACCCAGACAACTCAGTTTTAGCACTTGTGCTTTTAACCACTATGCTATAAACACTTGGCAAACAGAACTTGAGCAGCTAAGTGGGTAGTAATATTATTAACTTAGGTATGGCCTGAAGGAGGAGCATGTTGGAGGGGAAAACAATGGTTTCTGCATTGGAGATGTTATGTCTGAGGTGTGTGGGGCACTCAGGGGCTGTCACCTGGAAGGTGTTGTACAGTTCAGCTCTGAGCTCAGTACAGAGGTTCAGGTAGCTGAATCCATGGGCTTGGATATATGGTTAAGGGAACTGAGGAACCCTGGAGAATGTCAACAGTTAAAGACAGATGGGAAAGGAACCAAGGAAAGAAAACGAAAAAAACAAAATCCATCAGTGTAGACAGTGGTGCCCTGGAAATAAAAGGTGAAGTGAGTTTCAGGAAGGAGGGCAAGGTCACTAGAGACAAAAGCTATAAAGAAGTCCACTAAGATAAGACTTGAAAAGAGGTATTGTTCTTTAATGGTTTAATGCATTTCTAATTTATTTCCCCAAATGGGATGGGAAACTTCTTGAGGTCAAGTTCTACATTCAACATTTCGTTGGGTTCTTCTTTGGGTTACCACAGTTTCTAGTGCAGGGCTAGGTGCACAGAACGTATCCACCAAATACCTGTGGGTTGATGGTTGTTGAGGCTCCTGTTGGATTTTCTCCTTAATTAAGACAAGGACTTTATTTATAAGTTTGTCCACACCTGCTAAGGAGGAGATGTGATGTTCTGAGTCTTGCATGCTGTTCAGTAGCTCATAACCATTGTGCTTGGCGTTGCTGATGCAGATGATTGGCAGATGCAGCATCTTGGTCCTCTTTTCCTTAATCTTATTATCCTCTTTTGCCAGTTAAAGTGACTGGGTGAAAGCTTGCTGCCTTGCCCAGGGACACACCTTCAGGCAGAGGCATTGCCAAGGTGAGGATCCTGGTCCCTGTGACTCTAATGACTTCAGACTCAATATACCTGAATTGAGCACCACCACCCCAATTCCCTTAGCTGCTACTGCCTTGTTTCAGGTGTCACCATCATTCAGGTGAGTATTACCATGGCATTTTACTTGTTATCCACCCTTCTATTGAACTTCTTCCTCAGAATGCACCCTCCAAATGACATCTGCAGTAACTTACCTAAATGCAATCCCAATCAATTCTAAATTCCTTCAGTGGCTCCCTCTTTATGAAATGAGGGACATGACATTTAATGATATAAGCCCAAACCCCTCAGGCTTTCATCAAGCAAGGGTTCAGCTCTTGCTCTGAGCTGGGAGCACACAGGATCTCTGTCCTTAAAGACCTCATAGTCAAGTCAGAGCAACAGAAGAAAATGGCAAACGATACACAGTGATAGAGGCCTCCACATCCAGGGCGCTAAGGTAACAGAAGAGGAAAATAGAGGAGGATCAATAAGGTCTAGGAAGGGTCTGAGAATGCTTTTGAGAGGAGGGGGAAAACTGAATCTTCAATTAGGGGATAAGAATTTGCAAAATGAGAGTCGAGCATATAAGAGTTTGCAATTATTATCTTTGATTCCTCCTACTTCCTCAAGCCTCTAGGAATTATAATATTTGCCCTCAACCCTGGCAAATTCACCTTGTCTTCTCCATTCCAGTTGCTGCTGTCTGTGTTGGGGCCTTCATTATCTATAGCATAAGTTCTCAAAGAAGCTGCCCCTCATTCCACAGCTACCCAGCAAATATCCCCAGGGATTGAGGCCCAGATGTCATCTGGGTGATGCTCACGGCAGCTAGCTCTTATCATCTGATCCCTTTGCCCCTCCAGGCCCTTCGTGACCTCTCACTCACCCTTCCCTCCAGCCAAAGCAACCTCCTTGCACTTCCTGGAAGATGCTCTACTTTCATTTTGCAAATTCGTTTCCCCTAGTTTCAATGCCCTTCCTCCCTTTAGTTTTGGGTTAACTTACACTTGTTCTTTAAGACTCAGTTTACCCTCTTCTCTCAAAAGCATTCCCAGACCCTTCCTAGACCTTATTAAATGAGCCTCCTCTATTTTCCTCCTCTGGGTAGCTTAGCACCCTGGATATGGAGGCCTCTATCACTGTGTATCATTTGCCATTTTCTTCTGTTGCTCTGACTTGACTATGAGGTCTTGGAGGACAGAGATCCTATGTGCTCCCAGCTCAGCACAGGAGCTGAGCCTCTGCTTGTTAAATAAGTGACTGGGTTTGGGGAGACAGATTCCACCAAGGTTGGAATGTGGGAGAGGGAGGGATGACATTGGGAAGGACAGGCTGTTGGTTCGGTTGGAGTGTAGGATCCTCATGGGGAGTTGACATAATGCTTCTTCCACATTTACTTCTTCCCGCCACTCCTAAAGGCATGGGGCATATCCCGCCTCTGCTTCCAGACAGTGATAATCCTACTGGACCCATCTGGGCCAAAGCCTTGCCTTGAGTCTCATCTTTGGAGACCAGTTTTCTTTTGGCAAGACTGAGACAGGAAACACTTGCATGGTGAGGTTCCCTTCTGTGGAATGTGTGTTGCAACACAACGGAGAGCCAGATGGAAAATGCCTCCAACGTCCTACTCCAGGCTGGAAAGATAGGCTGATGATAGTACAGTCCGTCTCTCTGTTTTAAAAATAGTTGGCAGAGAAAGTAATCCAGGATCATGCATCTGAAGTGTTGTAAAAGTTAGCAAGACTTGGGGGCTGAAAGGAAAGTAGCTGAGATGAAGAGAAAGTACACTATCTTCTTCTCCATTATCTCTGTCCTCCTGTCTTCAAACCTAGGGGAGCATTTTTGTTTTAGTGGGGGCATGATTCCTTTACTGAAAGGAATGCCTAATGGTGGAATTTCCAGATAGTAAAACAATAACAGAGACCCTTTGGGGGGCAATCAGGACCTTCAAATCACACCTAAGACTGAGCCACTGGCCTTTCCTGCTTATAAGGCCAGCTCCATGTAAGAGTGTGACACAATGACCGGGAATATTTGATGGGGTTATAGCTGGTGAAATACCTCCCCAGACACTGTTGGATTTGATCCATGCCACAGCCCGGTGATAAGGAGATTATCTGTTCCCCTCCCACCTCATTCCACAGAAAAGGAAACTGAGGCTCAGAGAGGTCAGGCAACTTGTCTGAGATTTCACAACCACCCATTCATTCTTTCTTCCATTCTCTTGTGGGTTATGAAGTACTGACATTGCTCCAGGTGACATTTCTGTATTGGTGATACAATGCTATATGTAAGACAGAGTAGGTCCCTGTTCTCAGGGAGCTCACATCTTAGTTGGGGAAACAGAAAATAAGCAAGAGACTTAGAAGTAGAAAAATAGCATGAACTGTAAAGAAAATAAAGCATTAGAACTGGATGTAAAGTGCTGGGGTGGTGCAGGGTTGTATGTGCTATCTTAGAAAGGATGGCTGGGGAAGGCTGGCGCAGGACATAAAGGTGGAGTTTGAAGGAGGACAAATTCTGTGCTCCTGTCACTATACCCATTCTGTAGTGGGCTGCTGTAGGGACTTCTCTCTCCTAGACCTCTCCCTCTATTTTTTCTTGAAGAAGTCCACAAGAACCTCTCTTAGGAATGGATATGGCCAGAAGAGTATTCCTCAGGGCTTATAAAGACATCCCTTGGGCCCTTCCCAGGGACAGCTCAGAAATGGGGAAAATGCAAGTGAAAGCCTCGCCCTGGCAGTGCGTGTGTGGCAGCTGTCCTGGAAAATAAAAACACAGGCCATTTATAGGTTCAGGAAGCTGAAGTGTTTTATGGGCACCGGTGGCTACAGGGAATGAAAGGAGGGCCATTGGCAGTAGCTGAGAGGGAGGCAGGTGTCAGATTGGTCTCAGGAACAATTTTCTAACAATCTCAACTGGCCAAGGAATGAGATCACTTTAGGCAGGGGTGAGAGATCTCTCTCCATCAATTGGGTGTGCCCTAGGGGCTGAAGGATCATCTTCTGCCAGTCCAATGACTGATGTGCTGATAGATTCATTCATTTAACTAGTGCTCATGGAGCATCTACTATGTGCTAGGCAGTAGTGAAAAAGGCATGGACAATCTCTGCTTTCATGACATTTCCAATCTACTGGTAGATACAGACAACAAACGAGTGGACAGGCAGATAGTAATACAAAGATAGTTTTCGCTAGCGATGGTGCCATCAACATGATACAAGGGAATGTAAGAGAATGACTGTGCATCAGTTGTGTGTGTGTGCAATAGACTATACTTTACTGGGTGGTTGCAGAAGGTGTCTCTGAGATGATAACCTTTGAGGTGAGACCTGAGTGACAAGAAAAACCGTCAAAGACAAAGGCCCAGAGGTTGGGAATGGCTTGATGTGCTCAGGAACAGAGAGAAGGTCAGCATGGCTGGGCACAGTGAACAGAGGGATAGAGGAGGGGGAGGTAAGGACAGGCAGGGGCCAGGTCACGCAAGCACCTGTGGGCCTTGGTAAGGTGGTTGGAAGTTACATAAAAAGCAATGAGAGCCACAGCAGGGTCATGTTTTTTTGGGTGGGAGGTTGGACTAATTTTCAACCCTGGCAGTACACCAGAATCAACTGGGAGTCCACAGTGGGGGCCCCTCAGTCTAAGTGAGTGCTAATATTTCTTTCTTGGTGAAGATTTAAAGTATGATGTGAGTTTCCATATGGGATTACACAAAATTTTTGCTCAGGACATCTGAGAACATCATGGCCCATTGGAATTTTGCTAACATATTATCTACCAACCAGTTCATTAGTGAGGGTGAGCTCTAAATAAGTTTAATTTGCTTCAACAATTATTTGGTGGGTCATCTTCTATGTGCCAGGCATCAAGCACGCACATGGAGGTAAAGCACAATGCCTGGCAAATAGCAGGTATTTCGTAAATATTTATTGAATAAACAGCTGGATAAATGTGCCAGGCATTCTGCTAGGTGCTGGGGGAAGAGATGGGGAAGAGACAGTAAAACTGCCTCTGTCTTACCAGCTCATGGGAGAAGGACTGCAATAAGATTATTTGCCAACTGCTATAAGAAGGGTGAAAAGATGGAAATTGCAAAGGAAAGGGCTTTTTGTTTGAGTTTGGGCATCAGGATAACACAGGGCATTCCAGGGGAAGGCAAAATGCAGAGACAAGGCTGAGACCCTTCGTAGAAACTGAATTCTTTGCTTCCAGCCTGTTGGATTCTGGCTTCTGATGTCACAGAGGAGTCTGCCTCCTATTTCACAGGGACAACAGGGAAACATTGGATGCTCAGGAACAGGGTCTCTGAGGCACCTCAGGAAGATCAAGCAGCTTGCAAGGAGAGCCTCCTGGCTTTTCCCTTTGGCAGCAAGTCAGAGAGGATTTTGCCAGGAAGCTCACCACCCAGAACTTCCACATCCACCAGCTTTTATAGGCTGTCACGGGGCCAGATCTCTGTGTGCTGCAGCCTGTGTTAACCTAGTCAAATTACTACGGTGGCCCAAAGCCACAGTCAAATCAGCCTCACCATTTCCCCCACCCTATTTTAATCATCTGGGAGTGGATTTCTGGAATTGCTCTAATCTAGTGAGCACATGTTTGAGAATCCAAACTAAACAATTAACCCTTTTCCAGGGCCAAGGAGCCATTTGTAGAAGGTACAGTTTTGGAGTCTGAAACCAGTTTTAAAACTTTTTGCAAATTCCAGGAGGAAAGAAAGGAGAAGAGGTTTGGATTCATCCCTACTGTGGGCCAGATACTGTTAGATGTTAATATTCATGCCTTATGCACACCATTTCTGTGAGATAATATTATTAACTCCATTTTAAACACAAGAAACCACAGCTTCAGAGAGGTTAAGGGATATGGTGAAGGCCACACAGTTTAGTAAGTAGCAAGATTCAATTCCAACCCTGGCACCCACACCCATGCTTTTCACCTTTCCGCTCCAGAACTGTCCAGTAAGCAATATTTATTCCTTATCACATCTGCACAGGGGACTGGGCCACATGGCTATTCTTGGGAATTTCAAATGCTCGGAGATGGGACAATGCCATCCTTGGGAGCTCATGCCCAGAGCAGGCATTCTCTATCTTGGCTTCCTATTGGAATTGTCTGGGAAACTTAAAAAAGTTTGATGCCTGGGTCCCACTTTCCAAAAAATCTGATTTAACTGATTTGGGGGTATAGCCTGGGCTTTTTATTTTTATAACCTCCCCAGTTGAGGATGGAGGTGTCCCTCGACTTCAACCACGGGGAAGCAGGACCCAAATGGAAGTAATGGGGTAGAGAGAGTACTGGACTGTGGGGGTCACATCTGTAAGGGCACCTGGGTAGTGCAGGACATAGGTCAAGTGGTACAGCAGGATTAGGACCCGAGGTATAAAGTCAGAATAGTGGGCGGGGCTGAGAAATGGGAAGCTTCAAGTGGTCGGTGGTGTTGAGAGAGAAGAGCTGCACAACCCCAGTGAGAATCCAGTTACGAGCAGGGTTGAGGGCGTAGGGACACCAGAGAAAGTCCCAGCCTCCTGAGAAAGGAGACAGAATGCTATGGCTCAAAAGGAGCCCTGGTGAGCTGAAGATGTCAATTAGATTCTGTCCTAGAGAGAGACTGGGATACTGCCTAAGTAATAATCATGACAATGACAGCAATGATGATGATGATGATAATGAAATACCTGACATTCATTAAGTGCCAAAAAAGCACTTTACCTGGATTATCTCCTAGAGCGGGTTGAATAGTTCTCCTCCCCAAAGACATGTTCACATCCTAATTCCTGGAACCTGTGAATGTGACCTTATTTGGAAAAAGGATTCCTGCAGATGTAATTAGGGTAAAGATCTTGAGATGAGATCATCCTGGATTATCCAGTTAGGCATTTATCCAATGATAAATGTGCTTATAAGAGAAAGGAAGAAGAGCTGGGCATGGTGGGTCATGCCTGTAGTCCTAGCTACAGGAGAGGTTGAGGCAGGAGGATCTCTTGAGGCCAGGAGTTCAAGGCTGCAGTTTGATTGTTTATTTATTTATTAGAGACAGAGTCTTGCTATGTTCTCCAGGCTGTTCTCGAACCCCTGTCCTCAAGCAACCCTCCCCAATTGCCGGGATTACAAGTGTGAGCCACTGTGCCCAGCCTTGCAGTGAGCTATGATTGCACCCCTGTACTCCAACTTGGACAACAGAGAAAGGTCCAATCTCTAAAAATGAAAGAGAGAAAGGTAGAGGAAGATTTGAGACAGGAAGAAAGGAGAAGGCCATATGAAGACAGGAGCAGAGATTGGAATGATGCAGCCACAAGCCAAGGAATGCCTAGAGTCACCAAGAAGGATTCTCTCCTAAAGCTTCTAGAGGAAGTATGGCCTTGCCAATACATTGATTTTGGTCTTTTGGCCTCCAAAACTGTGACAGAATAAATTTTTGTGCTCTAAGCCACCTAGTTTGTGGTAATCTGTTGTGGCAACCTTCATCTCCCTTTAACCCTCACCACAACTCTGAGGTTGGCACTACTATTTCTCCTATTTTATTGATGAGGAAACTGTGGCTCAGAGCTTTTGAATGCTTTGCATAAATTGTAGATTGTGGGCACAAGATGGGAATTTAGCTCCAGAGTTGACAGACACTCCCCACAGCCTTTGAGCTCCACAAGAGCGGGAACTGTCCACTGTATTTCTGCTGGACTCCGCAGACTGCACAGGAGCCCGGGGCTCCTGCCTCGCACCGTGATTTCTAGAGCTAATTTCAAGTCAACCTGATGGCCATGACTGGCCAGGACCAGGAAAAGCATGACCTGCAGGTGAAAACCAATTAAAAATCATTGAGATTAAATTCATGTGAAATTAACCCTTGGGAGGTGAATATTCAGTGGCATTTAGTATATTCACGATGTTACTCAACTACCACCTCTATCTAGGTGGTAGTTTTTACTCCAAGGGAAACCCTGTGCCTGTTAAGTGGTGGCTTCCATTCCCCTCCCCCTCCTCTTATGTCCCCCCAAGTCTGCTCTTCTCTATCGATTTGCCCATTCTGAATATTTTATAAAATAGAATCATGCAATATATGATCCTTTGTGACTGGTTGCTTCTGCTTAGCACAATGTTTTTGAGATTCAACCATGTTGTAGCATATGTCAGTATTTCATTCCTTTGTATGGCTGAATAATATCCCATCATGTGTGTTTACCACAATTTTTTATCCACTGTTGGGCAGTTGGGTCACCTTTTGGGTATTGTGAATAGCGCTTCTATGACTATTCACAAACAAGTTTTTGTGTGCACACGTTTTTATTTTTTATTTCTCTTGGGTGGAATTGTGGCGTAACTTGTAACAAGGAACTACCAGACTGTTTTTACAGTGGTTGAATATTTTTTTGGCCTCATGGATTGAATCCTTACAACATGGCACTATACTGTAAGGTTTTACTGAATCAAATTTTTGTAATCAGTCTATGAGGGATGTTTTCTAGTTTACAGTCAAAGACACTAAGACCAAGAGAAGTGAAATAACTTCCCCAAGACCACATTGTAAGGAGCAAAGATGCAAATCTAAGTTTGTCAAGCACGAAGCTTTTGCCCTTGGTCACAATGTCTCATTGCCCCTCTGCTGCTTCCACTAAGGTGAAAACGCCTTGAGGAAAAGGGAAGGGTGGAAGGTTGCCCTTGAATGATCTGCTAGTTGGATATTGAGCAGGCTCCCAGGAAACACCTGCTTAAGAGGACTTAGAATCTATTTGATGTGCAAAATCGTGTCTATCCATGCTGCTTTTTACATTTGTGTTTGAAACTTTGCTACATCTATGGCAATCTTAACATAAAACAGTATTCAGCTAAAGTCTGTTTTATGGCTGCAGAGAGCTGGTCTGTTAGACAGGCTTTATCACCTGGGCCGATAATGTTGGGCAACTTAGCAGCATTGCGGGGCTCTCTACCACATATATGACCCTGCTGGAGATTAGGGTGGAGGACTCACTCTCAAAGCACTTTACAATGTTGAAGCTGCAGGTGTGGCCGTGGGCTTGCCCACAACCCTGTGCTGGCTGCCCTGGCAACAGAACTGTGACTTTTGTATGGTGGGCTCAACAATGGCAGTTCTCAGCTCCCCAGCTGCGGTTAAGGGAACTTACAAGACTCAACCCTTAGGTTCTTAGCAACATGTTTATCCTTCAATCCTTAAACCTTCTCTCCTGTGTGGTTCTTTTTCTTCATCTTCTTCTTTTGCTTATTGCTTGTGCTGCAGGAGAAGAGCTGAACTGCATTGCCTAGTATGGTTCTGTGGCCCCTTCCGCTCCGGTCGCTCTGTGTTGGTAGAGGGAGCATTTCCCTGCTGGTTTGTGGGGAAATGGAAATGATTGTTCCTGGCAATGAACCCCAAACAACACCACCACCACCAAGAACAAAACAAACAAACAGAAATAAAGAAAGGGCTCAAGAGTGGGAAAGAAGAAACAGTTCACAGAGAGAAGGCGGAACTGTCAGACTGACTGGCTGGGAGCTGCAAGTATTGAAGTAAAAGGGACACAGAGTATCTTATTTGTATCCAGGCACTTCCCTGCTCCTGTTGAAAAGACCTGGCAGCCCAGGCGCTTGGGAGAGGTGCCCAGGAGCCTGGAGGACCGCTAAAAATAAGGTGGGGCATCAGAAGACTGAAACTCACATGGTACATGGCACATAAATACTTCCTCTAATTTCTGCTAACTAATGGGTTATGCGGGGGTGGGGAGGTGAGAGGAGGAAGAGCCTTGGTTGTGAAGAGGGGCTGGTGGTAGAAGGGGATGGGGTTGCTGATGGAGAGTGCATGGGCCATGGCGAGCAGCTCAGGCTGTAGTTTGGGGACAGATGTAGGGTGGAATGAGTCTGGTTTAAGGAGGCAAGGAGCTTTTGGTCCCAAGTAAGGGTCTTCTGAGGTCAACGATCTCGGGGGAGCCCTGGGGAGAGTAACATTAATCCAGTACCTACTATGGCCAGGTATGGTGCTGCCCACTTCTGGAATCCAACCCTGACCCCAAGCCTGAGGGATGATATTATCATCCCCCTTGCCAACTGCAGACCCCAAGGCTCAAGAGGGTTCGTGACTTGTCCCAGATCCTACAGCTAAGTGGCAGATAGGACTTCAAACTCTGGAGGTCACCGAAACAACAGGCAAGGTCAATACTTGTGTGAATACATACAGGGAGCTACAGAGCAGGGAGGCATGGCCCCGGACATAATTGTAAATGTGTGTCCCTTCTGTTGGGAGTGTTGTCCCTTCTGTCTGCTTGAAAGCACCTGCTCATTTTTGACAAGCCAACTCAAGCATCACTTCCGCCTTGAAGCATTCTATTCCGTCCCTAGGTAGATTCAGGTGTGAGCTGCCCTGGGCATATTTCAGGCACAGCCCTGACTGTATTTCTGTAATCATCTATTTCCATCTGTCTTCTGCCCACCAGAGCATGAGGCCCTCCAGAGCAGGGCAGAGCAGATATTTCTCCGTCTCTAGTACCTGCCACAGAGTGATAATTACTACTAATAATGGCTAATAGTCATTGAACATGTACCATGTGCTAAACAATTTAAATGCAGCGTCTCACTTGTCACACAACTCCACGAAGTAGATATTATTTCTTATGCGTGTTACAGCAATGCACAGAAACCTAGAAATCACAGTGGCTTAAAAAAGTAGAAGTTAAGTTATTGCTCTCATAAATCAGGAATTCCTGACTGAGAGGTGGGAGAGGGGAGGGGGCTCTAGTGACGCTACTGGTGCCCTGTCCTATGTCCGTGCCCCAGCTGTTGTCAGTGTTGGCTGCAAATGGCTCACAGCTGCCCCCTTTTCCAGAAAACTGACCTCTGCAAAATGGTGCTAGGAGGGGACGTGGGTCTGCCTTGCCCAGGAGGTCACACCTCCTACCTCCTGGGGTAATGGTGGTGGCCCTTAGTCAATAATTAACCTGATACAGGTGGAAACCCTGCCCCATTGCCTACAGGTGGGCCCAGTTTTGTGGTGCAATTCATGCTCCAGGGCTCCCCAAGGGTCTTTGCCATGGCTCTTCCCCTGCTGCAGCCACATCCTTGCTGGGCTTTTCTCTGCCCTCTCCTGCTTTTCACACTCCCTTTCCTCTGAGATCCCTGCTTCAGTGAATCACATGCACTCTCATCTCTGTTTCAGGTGCTGCTTGGAGTGAACTTGGTCCAAGACAGGAGCTCTCTGCTGCATGCACTTAATCAGGGCTTCCAGCTGATGGAGGCTCTGTGTTCAACACAGCTTCTGAAGTCACCCTGGGGCTCAACATCCTGCCAGCAGACTGGGAAAGAAGGAAAGAGAGAAGAGGGTAGTCACAGTCACATCAAATTGCAAGGGAGGCTGTATAATAAAGGTAGTCTAGCTGTGTGCTAGGAGGACAGAAAAAGGGGTTTTGTGACCAGCTGAACCAGTCTCTGTGATGACACCCCACTTTAAAGGTGAGAAAACTGTTCCTGTTCTTTTGTAGCACTTATCACAACGACCCTTTGACCCTAGTTGTACCCGTTGACCAACATCTTCTCTTTCACCATCCGCCCCCTGCCCCCAGCCCCTGCTAACCACCACTCTACTCTCTACTCTTATGCAGTCCCTGTTTTTGATTCCACACATAATTAAGAGCATTAGGTATCCGGTTTTCTACGTCTGGCTCATTTCATGTAGCATAAGGTCCTCCAGGTTCATCCATGTTGTTGTCAATGACAGAATTTCCTTCTTTTGTAAGGCTGAATAGTATTCCATTGCATGTATATACCACATTTTCTCCATCCATTCATCCAATAATGGACTCCTATGCTTCCATATCTTGGTTATTAAGAATAAGGCTGCAACAAACATGGGAGTGATCTATTGCACAGAATGGCAACTATAATAAATAATAACGTATATTTCAAAATTTCTAAAAGAGCAGATTTAAAATGTTTTAACTCCCCAAAAATGTGAGGTGATGGAATTGTTAATTTGCTTTAATTGTTCCACAATGCAAACATATATGAAAACCTTCCATTGTATTCCATGAGTATATACTATGCACAATTATTATTGGTCAATTAAAATTAAAATAAAAGAAATGTTAAAAAAAGAGTTCAAAAAATACCTATTAAGCAAAAGGTTGGTTGTGCTGTCTGCTTGTTTGACTCCGCCCTGAGTCAGCACCCTGAGGACAGGCACAAGACCTGCTTTGCCCTCACTATTTTTCCCACGCTCTCACAGGGCCTGGCCCCAGAAGATGCACAAAAGCATGTGCTGAGCAAATAGATGAAGAAATTTCTAAAAGGGGGCACTCTAGGTCTGGTCTGTTGTTTCAGGTCATTCTTGCCGGTGTTTAATTATGTAAGCATTTATTGAGCACCTTCTGTGGGTCAAATGCTAGTTGTGCAGCTATGGTGAAGGTGAAGGCTATGCCGTGGCCATCAGTGGGCTTGGCTGGTGGTGTAGACTGATGAGCACAGAGTTGGGTGCAATGGGAGAAGTGCTCAGAGGGAGCGGCGGAGTGCAGGGAGCATGCTGTGAGAGTTCAGAAGAGGGGCAGCAGTTCACCCCGGACGTCTCAGTTTGACTTAGAGATGATATCTGAGCCATGTTATGAAGGAGAAGAAGGGGATAGGCAGGTGGACAAGTGGGGAAACTGAGTTTTGGGAAGAAAGTACAGCATGCGCAAAGACCCGGAGACAGGAAACAGCATGCTATGTATGTGTGGGAACTCCTGGAAGTCTGGTATTCTTGGCACATGGAGCAAAGTGCTAGAGATCAGCAGGACAGCCTTGTGGAAGTGGGCTGGGCAGATTCCCATAAAGCCAGGGCCCTCACTGTCTGTCTGGGGTGGGTGACCAGCGTAACCTCTTCTCCAAAGCGATGAAGCAGGATTCCACAGGTTGGTCTGGTAAATGCATGCCCAGCTGTTTTCTGAGATGGTTAGACACACAGCCAGATATTGGGGGTAGCAGGAAGTGATTTCTTACGTAGAATATGAAGGATTGGAGCTGAAACTTAGCAGAAGCCTGGTTATAGTGCTAAACGTAGTCATAGTGTTGAAACTCCCCCAATCAAAAACTCAACAGCAAACAACCAGTTTGGCATGTCTCTCCCCATCCCTCTGATATGTATCCAGAGTTGTCACTTGCCACTAGGCTGTCACTCACACCAAGTAGGGGTTTGTAGCTTTGATTTCTCTCTTGAAGCAATCTCAGCCAGGCCCTAACACAAGACAGAGTGCTGTTACTGGGCCTAAGCCATTTATGTCTATTATAACTCTCTGGTCCAAAGTCACAGTTGAAGCAGTGGACACCACCCCTTTGCCAAACAATTGTTATTCCCTAGAAATGTACTTGGAGAGCTTATCACAAGGGCCTGGTGGCACTTCCTGTCATAACTTTGCATAAGGCGTGGAGTTATCTTTCGGGAACCTTTGGAGTTGAGAGTCGAGTTGCGAACCCTTCCCTGCGGCCCATTTCATCCTGAGATGAGTGTGACGGAGGGAGATGAAAAGGGCCCTGCCCTTTTGTTACAGTTTATGTTATCAGGACCTTGAGTCTGTATCAGAAAGACATTTGTGGTGACATCTGACCCCATAGAGGAATCTCGGCTATCTGATTGCAATTACAGCACCTTTATCTTCATCTGCAAAGCATGGACTCCCTGAGGTGGCAACTTCCTACCAATAACCTGGTTTCAGCCATGAGAGGTAAACAGAAGACACCCTGCCAGGGTGACAAGGCATTTGCTTGTATCAGCGGGGCTAAGAGAAACTCAGTGAGTCCAGGAGAAAGAAGTTCTTTCCATATTTACCTCCAAGTGTGGAGACACCTGGCTCCTGTTTGTTTCAGCTGCATGACCTTGGGTGGTTACTTCGTTTTGTTGAGCCTCAGTTTGCTCCTCAGCTAAGTGGGAATGATTTTGCTTACCCCTCAGGATCAGGGGTAATGCACACAGAAAGCCCAGTGCCCAAGAGAAGCTGGATCAGAGCTGGGCGACTTATGCATGTGCTTCTCTCCTCTGTGCTCCGTCTCTCCTCCTCTGATAAAAACTGGATAGGAAAGTAGAGCCAGCACAGAGGACATTAGTAAGTGGGGCCCAGAGTCTAAATATTGGGCTCCAATGTTGGGTCCTTCTCATGACATTTTCTTTCCTGTTCAAATAGATCACTCTTTTACATGTGTAGTTTATCTCACATTTATTATTTCCTTGTAAAAACACAAATCTATTTTGTCTTCTGGAACTTTGGGGAATAATGTATACTGAGCCTCCGTTTGGCCTCTGATCCACGTCCGTCTCCAGACTTGCCTAAGGCCACCTGTGGAGCTGCAACCTGCCAGTCACAGCTCTTGACTGCTGCCACATCACCCTTGGGTCCCATCCTTTGCAGCAGGAGCCCAGCTCTCATCTCTTGGGGTTACTGACATGGTAGTTTCTACATCCTGATCTGACTGCCTGGATGGCCCTGGGCAAAGTCTTCCATGGCTCATGCCCTCCATCTCCTCTTCTGTAAATGAGGAACATTTCCCAAAGTCTCTTTTGGCTTCTGTTGAGTTCTCTTTCCCTATTTGTGCAGCCTGCTTTAGCCACCCACTGTTCACTGACTACAACTGACTTGTCTTTCAGGCCTGTATTCAAGCCTGTGTCCAAATTTCTCCCTGACCCACCCACCTAAGAACCCACATCTTTGCCTCTGCCAAGATGGTAACTTGCTAGAGTTATGGTGTTTCATGGACAGAAAGATCCAAGCTTAAATCTTAGCTTTGCCTCTTACAAACCGTGTGACTTTCGGATGTTTCATTTATTTAACCTCTCCGGACCTCAGTTTCTTTATTTGTAAAATGAGAAAACAACCATAAAGAAAACAAAAACGAATGAGCTCGGCCAGGTTTCTGGAATACTTTACTGATGGAGGTTGAAATCTGAATTTCATATAATTTTGACATGTCACACAATAGTATTCTTATAATTGTTTCTACCATTTGAAAGTGAAAAAAAAATCATTCTTAGCTTCTGGGCTGTATCAAAACAAGAAGCAGGCCAGATCTGTTTCTAGTTTGCTGATCCTATTATAGTCTCTCCTCCCATCCTGGTCCAGGGCTATAGAAGCCGAGTCTATCCTTCCAGAACCCCTTGTCTTCAGAGAGCTTATCACTCAAGGCCAGAAGAAAGGCAAGAGGCACTGTTCTTCGCACTGTTCAGGAAGCCCCGACCTCCCTCTGCCAACTGTCCAGGGAGAATTGCCTTTGCTGGCTGCTTTTCTCCCAATCTTTGCTCAAACCCAAGCTATCTGGCACCATGTTAAGTAATTTTGCTGACAGATGGCTTGTCCATACAACACTAATTTATGTAGGCCCCCTGTGCATCAAGATACAAATCCCCAAGGTGAGGGGACCCTTAGGCTGATTATTAAGCTTCTAAAAGTTCATGCTTCTGAAAAAATATGCATAGACACATCACCCACCCAACTCCTATCATATTCACCCCAACATCAGGGGAGTTATATAGTTAAAAACTGCAAAAAGATCCAAGCCTTTTCCAGTATGAAAATGGAACTTATGATGTTTGCATCATTGACACCATTGACACTGTCTCCTTCGTGTCCTGTATGTAATACACGAGAGTAGGACCCTGTATATGCCTTTTCAGAGTGGGACCGAGAGAGGGAAGGGAAGCTCAGGCCAGAGAGAGATCATTGTCATTTGCTCTAGGAATTATTCTTGGCTCTCTAAGGCAGGGATTGACAGGGACAATGAGTTTATGGCTCAGCTGGAAAAATCCAATTAAGCCTAGTAACAGAGTGGCCTTGCCTTGAGTCTGCACTGGGGCATCTGATTCCCTCTTAGGCAGCCATGGGCGCTACACTAAGAGCATTTCCAGGTGGGGCATGCAGTGGCAGGCACTTGCATCAGGTAATCAGGTCGCTGGGGTCTTTCTCATGGACAGGAATGAGCTGAAGCTCCTTCCAAATGATTCTTTGGAAAAAGATTTGCATTTGTAATTTTTTTCCTTCCGTTTCTTTTTTTACCTGCAAGGCTCTGGGCAAAAGATGTCTCTGAGCTTTGTAGGATTTTGTTGTTGTTTGCTGTTCTTTCGTCTTTTTAATAGGGTTGTTGAGATGCTCCAATGAGATAATGAAAAGTACTTTTGAAAATACAAATGAAACACTTTGCACATTTTCTTTGCCTTGCTTGATGACCATGGTCTGTGCACAGCGTCTCGGTTGAGGATGGGAAGTCACGTCTGATCCAGGAGCTGAGAGCCTTCAGGCAAGCTCTCCTTCCAGTGCCCTTCTGTGTCAGGTGAGGGTATTTGCTGCCTTTCCCACCTCTCTGTGTTTGTTGTGAGGCTTGGGTGAGATAATGCATGTTAAGCATCCATTGTGGTTAAAGTGTCTGGAAAAGGTGCTGGAACTATACAAATGCACAGTGCTTATTCACAGGCAACCTTGACAGCCTCCTGGGAGGCCTTTGCTCTTGGCCCTTGCTTGGGATTCCAAGGCTCAATTCTACTTTGAGTCTCATTTGATTGATGCCATGTCTGCTGGCTCCAGATGAGGCTGGAGGCTGGTTCTTACTTCTCATTTCACCCCAGTGCCATGGTGGCTTCATACAAAGACTTACCTCCCTGAGGAGCTCACAGATGAATTAACATCTACTCTGTTCCTCTACTCTCTGTTGCTCTCACTGGTGTTATGTCAGGGAAGCTTTCCCTAACCTCCCAGACAAAGTTAGCCTCCTGTAGCTCTATGATTTTGTTCTCTTGCTTGTTAACTTCGTAATTTTATCAGATTATCACAGTATTAATGTTTGTGTTTGTTATCAGTCTCTCTCCTAGACCATATCTGGTTCACTGATGTTTCTTTTCTGCCTAGCACAGTGCTTGGCAATAGAGGATGTCAATAAATATTTGTTAAGCAAAGAAATGAAAGAAAGTCCTGAACTTACTTAGTTCCCTCTACATGCATTACACATTCCTACTTCAATACCTTTGCTCCTGCTGTCTGCCCAGGTAGAAATGCACCCTCCTTCCTTACGTGCAAATGGACACGCATGGACACATGCAGACACACATGGACATACAAGCACATATGCACACATGCATGCACACCCCTATTAAATGAGCAATTACCAAGCACAGTAAGAGCACTTAGTAAGGATAATGCCGACTGCAGCATGTCTATCCTACTGAGTCTCTCATCCACATCTCCTTAATCAACTGGCTTCCACTCACTGCCTAGCACACTCAATGTGTGCTCACTCAATACTCAGCTGCATATATTCACAGTCCCTGAAGTCTGTCTTCTTTCATGAGAATGGAATGGCATTTATAGAGCCATGTAGTTAGTGTTTAATCCCATTTTCCAGATGAAAAACTGATGGTTCGGAGTGGAGAGGGAGCCTGCCCATTGTGCCGGGTCCTATGCTTGCATCATGAGTAGGGTGGGAGGTGGAAGATAAAAAGCAGGGCAAGATGGGATAAAGTTCTTGTGCTTCAGGATCTACAAGAAGCAATGGACTGTAACAGGTACACACATTAACCCTGGAGTCAGACAGAGACGTGGCTTGAAACTTGGCACTGCCACTCATCATCCTTAGGACCCCAGGGGCCTATCTAACTCTTTTAAGTCTCAATTTCCACATACTTAAAAGCAAGATCCAAGTAGCGCACTGTCAGAGGGTGGGTGGGCAGCATGGAGCACCACGTGGCAAAGGCTAGGTCAATGCCAGCTGCCTATTGTTGATCATCCTCCCTGCTTTCCTCCATGGAGAGGTGTGTTGCATTCCTCTCTCTCCCACCCATGTGGAGGTGAAGGAACAATTTCCCCAGTAATAATCCTCCAACCCCCCTCCTCTCTCCATCACTCAGTGGGTGCTCATGCTCTTCCCTGACATTCGTGCACGTCAGTGAGTGCAGCAGGGAAGTCACTGAGCGCGAGCCTAATTGAGAGGAGGGTGCTGGCAGCGGGCTCTGCGTACAGGTGCTTGTATAGAACTGCCAAACAGCTTCTGTGGTTTAATGATCCTCCCTGGGGTAACCTAGGCCTCCATCAATTGCTGTCTTTGGGAGTCATTCCCTTGCTGTCTTACCAGCCACCTGTCGCTCAGGACCCAAAAATAAAGTCTACACCATGGTTCCAGCATGGAAATAAAGAGGTGCCATTTTTGGTGTTGGATGAGCAACTTATTACTTTAGAAAGGCTTGATTCAGAGGACTGAAGGAGCAGGAGAGAAGAGAACCCCAACCTCATTAAATATTCATTGCACAGTCACACCGCCAGTGTCAGAAAATGACAATGATGCCACATAAAATAAAATGGATGCTGAGGCTTCAGGAGGTACCAAGGGAACCTTGCTTCCCTCCCACCCCCGGTTTCCACACCTTTCATCAGATGAATATATTTCCCCCTGCTCTAAAATATTCTTGCTGTCTGAAGCAGCTTTTCCAAGGGCCAGCTCCTGACTTTTCAAATTACATCCAAGTGACAGCAGAATGCTCTCTGTGTTTCAATAAGCTCAGTTCTCAGTAGGAACAGATTGGCCGAGGTAAGAGGCAGTGTCGAGACTTTCTGTGAGCAGAGGGCCTCGGCTAGGAGAAGGGCACTGAGCTGGGCCCGGCAGTGTGGCTTCCATGCTGCCACTGTCCCCCTATCCAAACCTCTTCCTTGCTAAGGTCAAGTTCCTGCCTGAGATGGTCTTCTTCTGTCCTCTCTCCAATTCTGAACATTTGACTTTATGGCTCAAGAGTTCTGAATTCTCTCCTCTAAGGCTTTTGGGACAGCACTTTTACCTAATTCTCCTACTTCTTTGCAACTTCTTATTCTTCCTGCACTGGCCCTACATTTGGATGCCTCCTTTAAGTTTCTTTTTATCTTGCCTCCCTTTAAGCACTTTCCCCAAGCATTCTCTCTGGAAGATCTCATTTAAAATATGCCTTGGATTGTAATTAATAATTGCAGCAGGTGGAATAATGCTCTGCCCCATTCAAAGATGTCCATGTCCTCATTCCCAGAATCTATGAATATGTCACCTAACCTGGCAAAAGAGACTTGGCTGATGTGATAATTCAAGGATTTTGAAATGGAGAGATAAACCTCGCTTATTTTATTGGTCCCAGTGTAGTCACAGCATCCTTCTAAGAGGAAGGCAGGAGACTTAGAGGCAGACAGAAGGTGACGTGACAATGAAGCAGACGGACAAGAGAAATGAGGAGATGCTACACTGCTGGAAAGATAAAGAAACAAAATAGGTTCTTCCCTAGATTCTCTAGAAGGCATAAACCCCTGCTGACACCTTGATTTGAGCCCAGTAAAGCCCATTTGGACTTCTGACCTCAAGAATTGCAAGATAATAAATTTATGCTGTTTTAAGCTTGACTACATTTGTGGTAATTTGTTATAGCAGCAATTGAAAACTAATACCTACATAAGGGAAGCCTACATAATGGTTTGGGACCATGGAGAACTGGAACTAAATTCTGGTTCTGACTCTTACTAGCTCTGGGACCGAAGGCAAATAAGTCACGAGACTTATTTGTCTCCGTGATACTAGTTTTTATCAACTATAAAGGAGGAAAATAAAATGTACTGCATCCCAGATAAGGTTGGGCTGCTTAAGGTTGGACACAGGACCTTCCCATCCTGTGTCAGAGTCAAAAGACCCATCCACCTGCACGACCAGTTATCTCAGAAGTGCCACAGGGGATTTCATTCTTAACACACAGCAAGTTTTCTTAAAATGCTCTTTTCCAATGTCTCTCTTTGTTTCTGTCATTTCTCATTCTCCTTTCCCAGTGTGTGTGTGTGTGTGTGTGTGTGTGTGTGTGTGTGTGTATAACAGGATGTTATATTTGAACCATTTCTGCCTCTCTGACTTCAGCAAGAATAAACAAAAGGGCAGGGATCCCTGTATTCCATGGGAAGTGCCAGACCATCTTCCCAGGGTGTGCCGTGGAGACTGAAAGCCAGGACCTTGGACCATTAGCATCTAGAGCCCACAGGACAAATCCTGACTGCCCTCTGTTTTATAAATAGAGTTGTATTGGAACACAGCCGTGCCCATCTGCTTAAATATCATCCGCTTCTGTTTTCCTTCTTTTCTTTTCTTTTTTTAATAATTGAAGAGTTGAGAGCTGCCACAGAGACTATTTTGCTTACAAAGCTTAGAACATTTACTATCAGGGCCTTTGTGGTAAAACCTTGCTGACCACTGCTTTAGGATTTAAAATAGCTTATTGACAAGGCTCCGTGTTGGGAAGGGTTTTGGAGTGCTATTGGATTTTCTTTCCCACACTCTGCATGGTGAGAGAGGTTTTGAGGACCACTTGGAGAACTTGGTATGTATCCCCTGGGGTTTAAGGAGCCCAGTGGACTATGGCCTGATTTTTCCTGAGAAATCTAAATCAGTGGTCCCCAACCTCTTTGGCACCAGGGACTGGTTTCATGGAAGATAATTTTTTTCCATGGACTGGGGAGGGAGGCAGTTTCAGGATGATTCAAGCACATTACATTTTTTTTTGTGCACTCAAACCTTTCTGCTAATGATAATCTGTATTTGCAGCCACTCCCCAGTGCTAGCATCACCGCCTTAGCTATACCTC